>CM040184.1:62350453-62630453 GCA_022606455.1 Callitettix versicolor
TTTTAGTCAATACATGAAGACAGGATACATAACTAAAGTCAGTGCAGCAATTTTTAAATAAACCAAGAATTTTTAAAAATTAATTCGAACTTGTTTTAATTTTGCGAGTTATTAGGGGAAAAACATAAATACACCCCAACTACCATCAGGCATAAAATTTAATTTCTTTTATTTCAAAATTTGGTGCAATGATTTTATATATCTAATTCATATAGAACCAAATTATCAAAATTTGATGAATAAATTTGAAGGAATTTTTTTGCCAATTTTCTGATTTAGCGTTATAATTGGATTTTTTATAGAAATAACTGAATCTGAGAAAGTCTGTGTAATATTTTTGCACCGATGAGTAACGCAGATGTTTAAAATCTTAACAATGCGAGGCTTAGGCCTATACATTAAACAAATGCCTAAAATTTACTGCGGAACATTTAGTGTAATCTAAACAATCTATTAATAGATCGGTAATTTGCTCATAAATCGGTTCTAATTACGGAATCCGTTCTAATGTATATTAGTTAAAAATATCTGTTAGTTCGTCATTTATCTTATTTCCTGTCTATCCTATCACCCTAGCAAAGTATTTTTTCCTGCATGTTCTTCATATAACAGTTAACGTGTTTGAAAAAAATTAAATTAACTGTTAGCTGTTATTAAATAACCTACAAAAAACAAAATACCTGATAATATCCACGAATTTTGTTTATCCACTAATTTCACTTTGGTACACTTTGCTGTTTGCACTCCACATAACGTCGGACGAAGACAGACCATCACTGGCCGGCCTGGACATATCGCAGCAGCCTCCCTCCATGCTGTCCGTGGACACTAACAACGCTGATATGTTTTGACATTTCTTGTACTTCTTTAGTCATCTACGATAAAATTTAATGTTTTATTAATATTCACAACAAAATGTAAGTTTTTTTCACTCGTATCTGATCGTAATGGGAGAGTTTCATATCTCATACTTTCTTGCTGAAGGTAAAAGTACAAAGTATGAAAGAAATATGATTCACTTTACACGAAAAAATCGATTTTGATATTTTGATGTAACCTCTCTCAAGCCTCCCTCTCCCCCGAGCGAAAAAAGTGGTTTTTACTTATCTGAGCCCATTTCATAAGACCAAAACTAATGTTGAAATTTGGTAAGTAGGTATTGTTTTTCCTTTATCTCGAGATCATATATTCCAATAAATTTTTTGATTAAAAAAACTCTTAAAACCGAATTCTCTCAATATTGACTAAACAATTTTAATTAAATTTAGTTTAATTTGTTTAAGTTCTTTAAAATTGTGACAATGTGAACTTTCTTAAATTCAATCATTCTCCCCCCAATAGTTCAAAGAACAGGCCTCTCAGTATATTGCCTAATTGCTTGTCCACGCCTCCACGACATCGCTCTTAATCTTTTCGGCCAATTTAACACCGAATTTCAAAACAATCGGTCAACGCGTCGGCCAAAACTGCGCAACAAACAAACACACGAACTAAATGTCGAACTGTCTGAAACAAAAGCCTCGCTACGCTCGTTCCATTAACAAATACCAAGAAAATCGGTCAGTTGTTTCTAAATTGGTTCATCAAAAATCGTTCAAGCCTATTCGTTGTTGCCAATAACAACTAAGTTGTTTGTAAATTAGTTGCTTAAACGCCTGCAACCAATAATGCCTACGCCATAAGCATTGGATAATGTGTGGCATGAGGCTTTGTTATAAAATTTCAAAAAGACCTCCCGATTGAAGTATCGAAGATTTTGACATCATATTTGACAGACTCTTTAGGGTGAACAATGGTAACATCAAGAAAACACACATCAAAAAGAAGAAAGTATAGTTTGACATTAAATGTAGAAAAATGTATTGGTTCCTCGGCAGAAGATCTGCGTTAAGTACCTACTTACAATAAGCTATAACAAGTCCTAAGACCTGTGTGGACGTACGGTTTACAGTTGTAGGGTTGTACCAACAAATCCAACATTCAAATTATACAAACATTCCAGAATAAGGTATTGCGAGCAGCTACCTGAGCACTGTGGTACGTCAGGAACGACAATATCCATAAAGATCTTCAATGTCGAAGATGTAATAAGGTCTACTGCAGTGACACGCAAGGAGGCTAAGGAACCATGTCAACCAGAGACGCTGGAACTCAGTAGCAGTGACGTTGGGAGGAGGCTTAGAAGAAAGAAGCCGTTGGACTTCGTAATGTGATTAAGTTATTCAGTGGAATAATTATCTTGTAATGTTACTGTATTAAAACGAATACTATTAAATAATTTCATTCTTAGTTATAGCTGTAATAAATAAATTAAAAAAAGATCACAGCTATACTACTGTTATTCCACTGAATATAAACGTACTAGAAGTACACCATTATAAAACGTGTTCTCGATATTAGCGGCTAAATTCCAAGTAATTGGACTATCTGCCGCTACGAACTCTGCAAGCTGTTAAGACAGGGACGAAGACGTTTGAGAAAATAGACAGTACTATTATCTATTTCAGTTGAACACTCTGCCGCAAGATGACACCAGCAGCAAGGACTCACATATCTCTCATAAGGGTTATCATTCTAGTATGTTTATATTTAATGGTTATTGTTAATGTTATACTGTTAACAGTAATACCGTTATAGCTATACTGTTACATCAATACTGTTAAAACCATACCGTTACAGATATTGTGTTAAAGCTATACTGTTCCTGCTACACTGTACAGCTATACTGTTACAGCTGTATTGTTAAAACTATACTGTTATTGCTATACTGTTAAAGCTATACCGATAGAGATAGTGTGTTAAAACTTTACTGTCACAGATATACTGTTGCAACTACACTGTTGCAGCAGTACTGTTAAAGTTCTACTGTCACAGATATTGTGTTAAAGTTATACTATTACAGCTATACTGTTACAACAATACTGTTACAGAAGGTGTGTTAAAGCTGTCTGTTACATTTTACAGTTCCTGTTATACTGGATACAGCTATATTGTTACTGCTACACTGCTAACAGTGTATGCTGTAACTGTTATACTGTTAAAGCCATACTCTTGCAGATATACTGTTACTGATACAGAGATCAAGGTCCCTAATCTATGTTTTATTATAATGGCCACTCCAATAGCTCATTTCTAATAGGAATTCGCTAATTATTGTTCTCAGCATTTTTTGCCCAAATATAATTTTTTATTGAAGAATCCTCTAAAAGTAAAAAAGAACGTTTGGGTAAATTAATAGACACTTGCGTACACAGTTTCTCAAATCCAAATTTTTTTTTAGGCCTATGACTAAAATAATGTCATGTGTCAACAGACGTTAAACACGTGAGGCCTACTTTAAGTGGAATTATTAATCATTTTGATAACAATAAACCAATTCCAGCAACAGGCCTATTGTACTTGCAAGTGTAAAACTTTATTGCTTGACAGTACGTCATAACAAACATATCACTTTTGAGTACTGAAATTTAGCGCGATCCACACATATACCTTAGTTTTATTATAGCCTATATTGTAATGTACATTTCACTGTCTTATTTTATTTAGTTTTATAACTTTCGTATTAGATGAAAGCATAAACTCAATGTGTAACAAATTGCATTTACTAACCTAAAATAGTCGTAAATACGCCATAAATCAATACAAGAATACAAACGACTATTTTTAAAACACACCGCACAATTAACGAGATCTGCCGGTTTATTAGTTCTTCGATTAAATCATACGTTTTACCAAAACAACACTAATTTATAAGTGAATATTGTAGCATTAACTTTTTTTAAATTAGTTATATTTAATGATTAAATTGATCAAACCTATAAAAGAAACAATTTTAGCAAAATTGATCTACACTCTCTTGATTGACTGAATTGGTCTCTTTTTGAGGAGGTATTTGAAAATGTTACACACACACACACACACACACACACACACACACACACACACACACACACACACACACACACACACACACACACACACACACACACACACACACACACACACACACACACACACACACACACACACACACACACACACACACACACACACGCGCGCGCGCGCGCGATACAAAAATCAGTTTACACTTGACAAGTAAAATAATATAGTCTAGGTTAACCCATCGGCGCTTCCAATCTGTGATGACTACACTGCGAGTTCAAAAGGTTTAATCCTCTTTGAGCTGTCCGTGTAGCCTACACGCCTCCTCGTTAACATGATATTTCAGCCGTTTTGAGCAAATTTTTTTTATTGCAAGACAGTGGTCACTTTTAAGTCTCGATGTATCGCTAATCTTAGTTTTGAAATCGCTGAATAACTTGTTCGTTTGCATATCTCCCTTTGATCCCTGCAATTTTTCTCGGTGTGTATGCATTTCAAATCTTTAAAAATTAATAACTTTTTTATCTTAAACGTTTTTGAAATTTTAATTTTACCGCTGTAATCAACGTTACAAACTGCGTAAATCAGCATTTTGAATTTTCAAAAACTTTAGAAATTAATAAATTTTATTTGACGTTGTTCAGGGTTTATTTTCGTATTTGTAATTTAATTAAAATTGCCTATTGTACTTGTATGTGTAAAACTTTATTGCTTGACAGTACGTCATAACAAACATATCACTTTTGGGTACTTAAATTTAGCGCGATCCATACATATGCCTTAGTTTTATTATATATTGTAATGTACGTTTCACTGTCTTATTTATTTACTTTTAAAACTTTCGTATTAGATCAAAGCATAAACTCAATTTGTAACAAATTGCAAATGTTATTAGTATACAAACTGTACAATAGTGTACAAACTATGTACAAATGTTAATATTGACAATGATGAAGAATTCATAATTTGAATAAATAGTAGCCCAATGTACTTTTGGGAATTCGCATCCATTACGTCCGCGAGACAGATTGCAAGTACACTAGTAGTGTTGGTTTTCTTTAATTTGCAGTGTCGAGGAATTATAAAAGAGTGTGAGTATTTTTTTAGTGGAATTCGTAATAGTTTAAGAAAGACACTGTTTATTTTATGCTATAATAATAAGATTATTGTTAGG
Source organism: Callitettix versicolor (assembly GCA_022606455.1). NCBI lineage: Eukaryota > Metazoa > Arthropoda > Insecta > Hemiptera > Cercopidae > Callitettix > Callitettix versicolor. The sequence goes on from CM040184.1 coordinate 62,355,510, forward strand.
CTCGTTTAAAACCGTGAGTCTGTAATACATAGAGCTTCCACACAATGTTAAAACCAGGATGCCAGGATAAAAGGTAAAATGCACTTAGTACCAAAACCCGACATCAGAGCGCTCTGAACTCGTTTTTCTACCTGTCCATCCTCGAGTCTATAAATTGTTGCATTAATGTGCATTTATCTTAAAATTAGATTAAGATGTCTAATTAATATCATTAATGATTCATACTAATGTACGAACAAGTAACCTAATTGTAGTCTCAAAAGCTAACCTAAAAGTTCATAGTTCATTTCCCTTCCGATAGATAGCGTTATCAAATTTTCAGTCATACAATATCCTATGCAGTGCAATATCTCTATGTATCTCTATAGACTCAATGCTTAAAGATACTATGGACAAAACGTGTCAGCCGCACATTCACTATACTGTTTATCTATTTAAGTGTGCGGAGTGAGTCATTCAAGCCAACTCATTCAATAAACAGAAAATAATCGCGAAATTCTCGCTGACGTGATGGCAGCGAATTTCCAACAATAGTTTTATCTTATACTTTTCATAATCAACATAAAATCTGCATACGAGCATTTTAAATTTCCAAATTATATTAAAAATATTAAATTAAACCTTGACCTCGGTCAGGTTTAGGCCTACATTTGTATTTTTAATTAAATTTTAAAATTTTAAATGCTAATTTGTCCACAATTTAACGCTGATAATGTGGTATTATATTTTCTAATAATTAATATTAAAAAAGTATGCTTTTTAAGATTAGGAATGACGTTTTATGCCAATAACTACTTATCTGGAAGTTTGCCAGAATTTGTCTATAATAGTACACAACGTTTCGCGAGTATGGATCAACTCTAGTTGTCACGTGACTAACTCTAAACACGCAACAAGAACAGAAGCCTAGATGCCGTCCTGTGTTAAAACACTCAGGGCTGATTCTCTGAGCGGTCAAAAACAGTAAATAAAACTAAGACTTAAGCTGGACGCAAAGTAAAGGCAAGACATAGCAAGAAGCATTCGAGAGACCGTGAACAAGTCTCGACTTATGGAAGCTCAGCGTCTTGTAAGCGAGCGAGTAAATAAATAAGCAAGGAGCCAGAATTGTCTTTATTCGTAACATTTCGTTAATCTCCGGGTAACTTCGGGTAGATTACCACGTGCTTTTTCATGAAACATTAAGCAGATCCGAAGTCGAACTAAACTTCAATTGTGATGAAAATAATTGTAACGCTTGTTGATATTTGCTACCAGCGGGCAGACACAATCAACTACGCGCGATACCCATTGTCGCGTATTGTTTTGCCTCTTGTGAGTGTCCAGCCTTACAAGTCATCAGGAAACCACAAGACACCAAGAAAACGGAAAAGCTGTACAATAGCTGGTAAATACCGTATTGGAGCAATGATATATTCAAGACAACAACAAACAGCATAGACAACGGTTTGGTTCTTTTTGTGTTTAACGTCCGGTTTGGTGCTGTATTTGTCAGATATAGTGTAGCTTTATCGTTTTCTTGGTGACTATGGTTTCCTAAGTCTGTTTTATTTACTGTTTTTGACCGCTCAAAGAATCAGGCCTGAGTGTTCTTAATTTCATTAGCATATATCACGTTTTAGGGCTGGATGTTGGATTTTGCAGGACGCGCGTTGCAAAAAAACATGTATATTATTTTCGCGTCGCAAGTCTCATATTAAATTAATTATAATTAAAATTACTGTGTTTCCACCCAGGATCGAACCGGAGACCTTGCGCGTGTAAGGTGGAAATGATAACCACTACACTACGACAACTACGAGAAAGTTTTACCAATTTAAGTATATGAAATGAATCGTTAGTTTAACTTTGGTAGTTGTATTAAAAGATCAGTTGTTTTTTAGGAATTCGTAAAGATCACCTGATTTCATTGAACAGCTGATAGACTATAATAAGTTTTAAGTTATGTTGTCAAAACTAGCTATGCTAATTTGTAACGTTTTCGAACAAATTATCGTAATTGAAATAAAAAAAGAATGAGAAAACAAGATATATTTTTATTTTTGGTTCAATAACAGAATTTTTAACATAGGCTAGGCGCACAGGACTGTTATAGTTCCATAATTAAGCTTTACGTGAGGCACTACAAAACGAGAGTTGATCCACACTCTGAAAACATGGTGTACTATTTTTATATACACATATGATGGCAAATGTTCGAATAAACAGTAACAACACACACACACACACACACACACACACACACATATATATATATATATATATATATATATATATATCAAAACCCCGCAGGTGGTGCAGACTAACCGCATCTATTGAGAGGCATCCCTCGCGGTACCCGAGTCTAACACACACTTACACTTACAACACTACACTTACGACACTTTACACTCACACTTACATTTAGGGAGGCGATAATTGCCTCAATGTGCTTTTTGCCTTAAAATAAATAAATAAATAAATATATATATATATATATATATATATATATATATATAAAAAATTGTAACTACCTCGGAAAAAGTAGTCTGTAAATCAAGGATAAGCGTTCATTGCAAGGTCTCTGGATTGGGTCCTGCCATGATGGCGGCTTTAATAGTTCATTTTCAATTGGAAATTCACTAGTTAAAAACCAATTTTTAGGATTCATTAAATTCTTGACAACGGATCCATCAAATTTCTTGATCTATTTTTTGAACGATCACTATCCGTATAATACATATGTATGTATAATTCCGTAAGGTCAAATTACAAAACAATATTTTGAGAGACTGGTGAATCTTAGAAAGAGGGTTGAAAACGTATTTTAATGGTTTTGGGTGTCGAATTTAAAGAGAAAAAATATATATATTTCTTGATTAAGTTCTTAAGAATTAAGGTCTACAAACTAAGAAAGTCTCCAAAAAATTAAATTAATGGTAATGATCAATTGTAAGTAATAATTAATTGATTTCTATGGTAATAAAAGTAACCTATAATTTTTATAACAGCTGTTGAGTAAAAAAATATGCTTAACTGGGTTTTAATATTGGTTTCTATGGTAACAGTTTAATTAAATTAACAGATATTTCAAGAAATTGGCAATAGGTTTCCCTTAATATTACCTACAATTCTTCAAGTAAGAAAATAAAGTCATTTTTCACAATTTTTCAACTCAGATTGCAAAGTTTAATTGTACAGATAATTTAAAGAAAGTAAGTTGAACAACTGTAGATTTAAAATGATTAGGAATTGCTTTAAGTAATATGAAAGTTAATTAAGCTTCCTTGCGGTCTGTGGTCGGTCTTTATAAGCGCATCCAAGCTATAGCGCATCGCATCTTAGAATATTAAGGTCAACAATTCACCAGGTACTGTATGTCTGGAGATTTATAGACGAAAAATAGCATGATTCTGTAAGGACCAATCGCAGAGCCTGATCAGGTAGTACGATGTTTCTTGGATTGCTATTGGAGAAGAAAGTAGAGCGCAGTGAAGCAAAGAATGGGCATTCTTTGCAGCTCAGGTGTACCAACCTAATAGTAGCCTACAGTCTCCGTTATAAAGGAATAATTTTGGGCTCAGCTCTTTTGCTGACGTGATGGAAGCTAACTTCAAAAAGTGACAAACACCGTTTTTATGTCATGACATGAGTATTATGTCACATTCGTACGTATTAGGTATTTGCATTTATATTTAACGGATAATGAAAAGTAGTGGTCACAGTTTTGACAGATACCAATATTTCACAGATATCATCTCCAGCTAGCACTACAGACGGCTGATTTGATATACAGATGGCTCCAGGACAAAGACGGGCAGTGATGCTGGAGTATATTGTTTGAGACCAAGGGTGAAGACATTTGTTACCTTGGGACAGTATGCAACAGTATTCCAGGCAGAGGTAACGGCCATTAATGACTGTGTTCGGGGGAATTTGAAACAGGACTTTTAGAAGGTTTGAATTCATATTTATACCGATAGTCAGGCAGCAATCAAAGCACTTGCGAGTCCTACAATTCAGCCCAAACTGGTCTCGGAGTGTAAGAAGAACCTCAACTCTCTGTCCCTGGGAAACCGAGTTACTCGTCACTGGGAGCATAAGGTGGTTGAGGGTAATAAGGAGGCAGGCAGATAAGCTGGACTGAGATCTGCATCTGAGTTTATTGTCAGTTCTAGAGATTTCTCTGTCTTTGGCTGGCTCTAGTATCAGTTGGTGGATAAATACGCAAAACCAGGCACGATGGGACAACCATCATGGGCTATAGAAATGTCATAGAGCCTAAGAAATGTCGCTCAAGGAAGAACTTATGTCGCTCAGCACACTTCAGGAACCATGGGACTCATTACAGAGCACTGTGGCCTGATGGTGCACTTGAATAGGATAGGAATGTACCACGGAGAAACCGGTGTGTAGGTTGTGCAGGAAAGAAAACAAAACTGTAGGCCATATAATTTATGATTGTGAGGCTCCTGCCAGCAGGCCAGCAGGAGGCTAAAGTTATTTGGTTTCCAGGACCCTGAGGAACTCAAGCAGGATGAGGAAGAGGAGTCTACTGAACTAGACTCAAGCGGTTTAGTTGCACAATAAACCCCATTGTTCGCAATGCCTGTGGTTTTTATTAACCCTTCCTCTAGTACTATTCTATAAGTCTGTAAAACAAATAAGTAAATACATACATACATACACACACACACACATATATATATATATATATATATATATATATATATATATATATATATATATATATATAAAAATAGACTCAACAGACGTTGAAGACAGGCACGCATACAGGAGAAAGATGCTCGGTTGGAAGGTCCCAGAGAATGAAATCCCAAAGAGAGCAGGGGTAAAATGGACGGAGGAACGGAAGAGGATCCATGGGGACAGGATGAGGGAGGTGTGGAGGATTAGAAGGAACAAGACATGAGTCGGAGTGCTTTGCGTGATCCAACAGGGTCTATACGCAAATAATAATAATAATAATATATATATATATATATATATATATATATATATATATATATATATATATATATATGGGTTATTATTCGGCTGATACCAGCTCTTGCCTCGTCGTAGGTTATTAAGATATGTCTACTCAAAGTACGAGTATGGCAACAGCTTTTGAAGTTTTGCGCTAGGGAAATTAAGTTAGAAATATTTATTTTCGATAAAAAGATTTATAATGAAACTTATAATAAGTAAAAGTAAAGTATATGAGTAGTTAAATTTATAAACAAGAATTAAAGTAATACTTAGTATGAAGAAACAAAATAATACATTATAACCTTGCAAAAAAAATTTAGTAGAGAAAATCCAAGTTACTTTTTTTAAAATATTACCCGAAAATCTGTTAAGATAACAGTTATAGTTATAATATAGACCTACGAAGAATTAATTAAACGTTTTAAAGTATTACGTAGAAGCCTAGTATTGTTTTTTGGTCAATAATGGATGCTTTGGGAACATACGTTATTGCGTAAGGTATTCAATTTAATAAATAGGCTATATATTTACCCAAACAGTGTGTTTTTTTAAGAAATCAATTTAATTTTCTACTTTTGATATTTTGCAAGATTTCTGATAATTTCGTTATCAGCCTAAATTAGAGGAACAAACTTTCACCTGTTAATTTAATTTTCAACAAAAAAATCGCAATTACCGTGTAAAATTGCACACCAATTAGGTACGTTCTGCTAAATGGATGGCACCTTTATTTCATAATCTAGTATTTTTTTTAAATAACATGTTCCAACGTTAATATTTTCCAAGGTGTCAGACTGCAATTTCTCTTCTGCTATGAGACGGTTGAAGGTATAACAGCATTTTGGTTTACCCAGCGCCTAAATACAAACGGAAGCTTGCAGACGATTGCCCAGTTGCTGACGAAATGTTTTGTGTTTACCTAATACGAGTGAAACTGAAAACAAATCAATAGAACCAAGGTTGCAAATAGAATAGTCCGGTGTTTGCTTTTGGTTAATGTATATGTGTTTAACAAATAACGCTTAGATGTCAACAGCTGTCGGATCGTATATTAAGTAAATATTAATTTTTTATCATTACTAATTTCAATTTAAACGCTAATATGCAGTGACATTTCATTTTAGACTTTGTAGAACAGTCAATGTGTTTGTAATATATAAGCATAGTACACTGTTATAGTATATCTGATTAAAAAAGACGGCTCGTGATTGGTCATTCCTAACTCGATTCAATGTTGCAGTAACAGGTATTTTGTAAATCGTTGACTCATTGATAACACGAATTAGCGTTTCTTAGCGAAATATCCGGCTTAACCCATTGTTGACGGTAAAAGAATGAATGAGTCTGTGATGATAACGCCCTAACCTTCAAATTGTTTTCACACTCGGTTGATGAAATTTGATCGATTCGTAGAAATTCGACTCGTGGAAATGACTTGGTGAAAATTTGATTCTCAGAAATGTTATTGGTTAAGATAATTATTAAGTAATGTACTAACTTCATTAAGCACGGGTTCCACAGCAAAGCTGTGTTGTGCGAGGTGTGTGAGGCTATTTTACGAGCTTGGTTAGTTTCAAGGTTAGCGAACTGGTGTTATAGGCTTTTGATTTAGTATGGTATGCTCATTACTACGCGTGATGGTTCTTACAATGTCCTGTAAAAGTTTCATCATTCTAGAATTTACAGAAACAAAATGGTGGCTTTAAATTAGAAAAAAAACATCAATTTTTGTAAAACGATGTTTTTATTCGTAACTGGTATAACTGAAATCAATCGAAAATTTAAAAAAAACCTTTTGAATTATTATTTACAAAATGAAAATAACGCCTCGAATTATGAAAATTATTTGTAGGAATTTATTTTTAAAAAAACTTCAACAAATATCTATCTAGTCCTATCTATTTATAAAGAAATGTATTGAAATTCGTTAATTTTATCTTCAAGAACTTTAGTTCTTTAACTCTTTACCAGTGTTAAGGCTGTGAGAGTACACTAGTTTCTTTAAAAAATATAACAAAAAAAGTCACAGGCAGTAAGGTGTGTATGATTATTTAGGAGCAGTTTAAAAACGTTTGCAAAATGAGGTGGCAACCTTTCTAAAAAATAGCATATCTTATTTTTGGAACATGAAAATGAAGTATTACATATTGATTTAACAATTCTATCTTCCTTTTTAGCATTCATTTTGTTGTCTGATACGATATAGGATAATACGTATACCATTGATACTCAGACAGTAGAGCTATTCAGACAGTAATGCCCAAGGGTGCTCAACGGGTCATAACGTTATTTGCGCACTGAGAACTTTTAGGAAGGGGTTATTATATTAACATGTATCATGTTTTAGGGCTGGTTTTGATGTTGGATTTTGAGGGACGCATGATGCGAAGAACATGTTTTTATTGATATACATTTTGCGCGTCGCAAGTCTCATATTACATTAATTATAATTAAAAATTATAATTTTTAATATTTTTATTGTATTTCCTCCGGGATCAAACCGTGGATACGCAATAACCAACAAGGAAGAAAATGAATCGTGAATTTAATGTTGATAGTTATTAATATAATATAGACCTAAATTACCAAAATATATAATTTAGGTAGTTGTAATTATTATTATAACAACTGAAAGATCAGCTGATTTCATTGAACAGCTTATAGGCTATAATAAGTTGTCACTAAAAACTTGCTATGTTAATGTGTCGTGTTTTCAAACAAATTATCTTAGTTGAAGTAAAAAAAGGAAGAGAAAACATGACAAATGATTTTTATTTTTAGTTCAGTAACAGAAATTTGTTTTTTTTATTTCGAGCAATTTTGACTACTTGGGAGGGAATTTTCCAAAAAGAAATAACGTTTTAAATACGCTCCTTTTCATTTATCCTATTTTAAACAACATTGCTGTTTACCATGTATTAGCAACATGATGTTCCTTCCAAAAGATATTTTATTTTTTCATGTCCGCGCGACAACACGAATGCTGTAGTATGGTATTCTGTAACAAATTGAAAAGAGACTTATAACAACAAATTACTGATTGCTTTTAAAATGAATTGTTACAATTTCATATAAATTCATTTTTATTTTTCAAATTTTGTCACTACCACAAACAAAAAGGTTCCAGTTATATAGTAATGTTGTTTACTCAAAACTGTTGGCTTTAAATGTTATTAAAGTAAAAACATTTTATGGAATATTAGTTTTGGGGGCAGAAAAAATATGTAATCCGCTCTTAAATTTAGAAAATTTTAGACGATGTAGTTAGAACATGTAATAAAACCAAAAAGGTTTCATAAAACTTTATGATTTAAAACGTAGTTTTAAGAACTAGAATAGCAATTTTTGGATGCTACATTTTTAAAAATTTTCCCATGCTGCTGTGAAAGTACTCCATACGGATTAGTTATTGTGGAACACTTTACAATAAGAGAACGACTATTAAATGTGAAAACACATTACAAATATGGCGTGTATTCCGCCAAGAACTGTGCGGGAAATTCGTACGGCCAGCAAGGACATTACTTCTTCCTTTGGAGGTATTTAAAATCACAGTTATATTAAAATAATTGCCGAACAATACCACAACTAAAGTAAAAGATTCACAATGTCATAGCCCAACACCTGTCTGAAAGTTGTAACAAATTTCATTGATCTTGTTACAACATACAGAGCAAATAATGGAGTACATATATCAGAAGTAATTTTTCATATGTAATGGCAACATGTATCCTTTGTGTTGATGTTGAAATATGTTTTTCTAGTACTTTACACTTGCGTTCTTATTGAATCGACCTTTATATGTTCTAAAAAGTTTCAAATATATACAAAACATTTTAAAAATATTCCATGACATTTTTGTAAAGTTTTAAATAGAATAAGTGGTGGATGACAGCTTGATACGAAATCAAAAGCTTTTACCTCTCTTCGTGGGACACACTGTATGTAGAGTACAAACCTACCATAACAGGTTTTTATTATGTGTTTAGTGAGCACATTAGTATTCACTATCTCCACTGATACGACAATGTCTGGTAATATGTTATAATTAAATACAATATGTGTTTAGTGAGCACATTAGTATTTACTATCTCCACTGATACGACAATGTCTGGTAATATGTAATAATTAAATACAATATGTGTTTAGTGAGCACATTAGTATTTACTGTCTCCACTGATACGACAATGTCTGGTAATATGTTATAATTAAATACAATATGTGTTTAGTGAGCACATTAGTATTTACTGTCCCTACTGACACGACAATGTCTGGTAATATGTTATAATTAAATACAATATGTGTTTAGTGAGCACATTAGTATTTACTGTCCCTACTGACACGACAATGTCTGGTAATATGTTATAATTAAATACAATATGTGTTTAGTGAGCACATTAGTATTTACTGTCTCCACTGATACGACAATGTCTGTTAATATGTTATAATTAAATACAATATGTGTTTAGTGAGCACATTAGTATTTACTATCTCCACTGATACGACAATGTCTGGTAATATGTTATAATTAAATACAATATGTGTTTAGTGAGCACATTAGTATTTACTGTCCCTACTGACACGACAATGTCTGGTAATATGTTATAATTAAATACAATATGTGTTTAGTGAGCACATTAGTATTTACTACCTCCACTGATACGACAATGTCTGGTAATATGTTATAATTAAATACAATATGTGTTTAGTGAGCACATTAGTATTTACTATCTCCACTGATACGACAATGTCTGGTAATATGTAATAATTAAATACAATATGTGTTTAGTGAGCACATTAGTATTTACTGTCTCCACTGATACGACAATGTCTGGTAATATGTTATAATTAAATACAATATGTGTTTAGTGAGCACATTAGTATTTACTGTCCCTACTGACACGACAATGTCTGGTAATATGTTATAATTAAATACAATATGTGTTTAGTGAGCACATTAGTATTTACTGTCCCTACTGACACGACAATGTCTGGTAATATGTTATAATTAAATACAATATGTGTTTAGTGAGCACATTAGTATTTACTGTCTCCACTGATACGACAATGTCTGTTAATATGTTATAATTAAATACAATATGTGTTTAGTGAGCACATTAGTATTTACTATCTCCACTGATACGACAATGTCTGGTAATATGTTATAATTAAATACAATATGTGTTTAGTGAGCACATTAGTATTTACTGTCCCTACTGACACGACAATGTCTGGTAATATGTTATAATTAAATACAATATGTGTTTAGTGAGCACATTAGTATTTACTGTCTCCACTGATACGACAGTTAATATGTTATAATTAAATACAATATGTGTTTAGTGAGCACATTAGTATTTACTATCTCCACTGATACGACAATGTCTGTTAATATGTTATAATTAAATACAATATGTGTTTAGTGAGCACATTAGTATTTATCATCTCCACTGATATGACAATGAATGTTAATATGTTATAATTAAATAAAATATGTGTAGGTTAGATTAAAATACTATTAGTTTACATTTTTTCTAAGAACCTTTCGGCTTCATAATGGTTTAAGAAATGTTATTTGTTGTATAATGACCTATTTTCCAACCCCATCCTGAGTTAGTATTTACAGGGAAGTTATCCTAGATAAATCCCGGCTAAACTTAGAGTTTCGCCGAATTGATTTCAATATTTCACGTGTTGTTGGAAACCAATGACGGTGCAGATTGCAAATAATTATGAAAGTCACAGCCCATAATTTTAATGATTTATGGGAGAAAAAAACGAAAAATATCCTTCATAAGAAATAGATACATAATAAATTAATTGTTTTAAAAACATTTTATTTCCGGCAACATTTGGGTACGTTTTGTTTATTTTTTCGAGTAGGACTTTGTAGAAAAATTTTATGACCTTTTAGAATATTCTTCCACCGTTTTTGAGTTACATATCTTTGGGAAAACTAAATAACCTTCAAAATTGTATAGTTCTTACCTTTAATACTAAAACGGTAGTTTTATCATGTGAACAAAGGAAACATGCGATATACTTCAACAGCTGATTGAAATTTTGTTGTTTCTTTTTAGAACTTAACCTCCACATAGAGAAGTGAGTTCTATGTCGAGAAGTGAGTTAATCTATTTTTGTGAATTACTTTAAAATAAAAATAATCACTGTTCAAAAGCAAGGAAAATTATTAAAACACTCGAAAAAAGTAAACAAAAAATATTATTTATAAAGAAATATTTTAAATATTAGTAGGCCTATAAATAAAATATGATTTTAAAAATTAGTTTTGTATTCTTTATGTAATTTTTTAAAATTATTTTCAATTAATTTAGTGCAAAAACTATCAAAATAAATTAGATCGAAAGTTGATCAAATTTTTCTAGAGACCTTTGTATTTTTAAACATAACGGGCTATATTTCTAGTATTCCTAAAATTGTTGGGAATGGCAATGTTTTACGAAATTATATTTTCCCCTTATAAGCTTTTAAGCTATAATTTGATATGTATTTTTTCGTCATAATTTTTCGGCTAATAGAATTGTACTGTGCTGGTCAATGCACTTTAACTACTAAAAAATTACAAGAAAAATTGAATTGTGAATGAAAAGTTATATTTTTTGTGTTTACACGTTTTTCATGTATGTAACTTCATGTATGTATATTTTGTTCAAGTTTAGAATTTTTAATTCTTCACGTACGATCGAACAAAATCTGTTGAGCCGATTTTTGAGAATCGGATTTACTAAATTTTTACCAGTCACATTTTCTGATAACTTTATAACAGGATTTTGGGAGACGTAGCCACCATACTAATCTGATCCTTAACAACTACACATAATTGCAAAAACAATTATCATTTTTGACAAAGACATATTTTTTACTCTTTGACTACTAAGTACAGAGAAATTATGGTGATAGTGGAAATAATCGATCTTGAGATTTTTGTAGACCTACATACAAACCTATGTTTACGAGTTAAAAAGTAGGTTATAAATATTTATGCTATTGCGTATAAGGAGTTGGATTAAATCACTTTTTGCTAAATATCTATCAGAGAATTACCATAATTATAATTTTAACCAATACATTCTTCACCTACAAAACAAAGGGAAAAACTCTTCTGGAAAATTTTGAAATTTTAAAATGTTTTAAAGAGGGTGACAATATTGACAATGAACAATTTCTTCCGTAGAGATCTCCTGTAATAGAGCGTGTTTAATTTAAATATTTAGTGTTTTTGTTTTCACTATATTCCATTTGTTATTTTTCATTTACCTTTTGTCATATCCATATTAGCTTTGTATCCTGGGATTGTACATAATTTATTTAACCACCATATATAATACATTGTACTCGTAGGTCTTTAACCCCTTTTTTCTACCTACTTAAGCGCAGTAGTTCTCACCCCATTCCTTCTTTCCCCTCTCCTATATCCTGTTGGATTAGCTTTTGTTCGACTTACACATAGTGCGAGGTGTGTTCAGAAAGTAATGAGAATTTTTAAATTTCGCGGGCTTGAAGAGACCGATTGTCAAACATTTTTTTTTATTATGTTGGTATACATTCTCTTGAAGTATGATAAAACTTTCAGCAGTTTTCATTGTTGACTTTGTCTGTGACAGCCACTAAGGTTCTTGAAGTATGATAAAACTTTCAGCAGTTTTCATTGTTGACTTTGTCTGTGACAGCCACTAAGGTTACACGTATTTTTATGAGCTCGGCGATTTTCGTTTGTTAAAAGAAATGGATCAAAGAATTTGTATCAAAAAATGGAATAAAGTGTAACAAAGTGTGTGAAATGTTAACAAAGGCCTATGGTGAGTCTGCTATGAGTAAAGTTAGAGTTTACGAGTAGTATAAGCGTTTCTAAGAAGGATGTGAAGACGTTGAAGATGACGAACGCCCTTGACGCCCCAGCACATCAACAACCGATGAAAACGTGGAAAAAGTGAAAGAAATGGTTATGAACAATCGCCGAATCACAATTAGAGAGGTCGCTGATGATGTTGGCATATCGATTGGATCATGTCATGACATTGTTTCCAATGTTTTGTATATGAAACGCGTGGCAGCAAAATTCGTTTCAAAATTGTTGAATTTTGAAGAAAAACAGCGGCGAATGGAAGTTGCTCAGGAGTCACTAAATGAAGTCAACGACGATGCAGAATTACTGAAACGTATTATAACAGGTGACGAAACATGGGTTTACGGATATGACGTCGAAACTAAGGCTCAATCATCCCAGTGGAGGCATTCTGGCTTGCCAAGACCGAAAAAGGCTCGACAAGTGAGGTGAAGGTTATGCTCACTGTGTTCTTCGATATTAATGGCATAGTGCATCATGAATACCTGCCACCAGGTGAAACGGTCAATAAGGAGTACTACCTACAAGTTCAACGCCATTTGTGTAAAGCAATCTGAAAAAAACTCCCGGATCTGTGGATAAACAGATAATGCACCACGATAATGCACCAGCTCACACTTCATTGCTTGTTCGTGAATTTTTGGCCACAAACAGTACTGTAACGATGGCCCAGCCTCCGTATTCGCCAGAGATGGCTCCGTCTGACTTTTTCCTATTTCCAAAAATAAAGAGAACCTTAAAGGGCCGTCGTTTTACAGCGATAGATGACATTAAAAGCGCATCGCTGAAAGAACTAAAGGTTATCTCAAAGATCGAGTTTGAGAAGTGTTTCGAGGATTGGAAGAAGCGCTGGCACAAGTGCATAATCTCCAATGGGGACTATTTTGAAGGCGACAACCTCAATGTAGAAGAATAAATAAATATTTTGTTCACAAAAATTAAATTCTCGTTACTTTCTGAACACACGTCGTATAGGCCTATACTTCGTATAAAAGTCGAAACCGCTAGTAAGTATTAAAGGTTTATAGTGGATTAAACTGTGTTTTTATTTATAATCTTAACAATTAATATCACATAAGTAAAAATTTTAATATATGAACATTTTTTAGAAAAAATGCGAACACGAACTTGACCGCAGTATATACAAGCTACATATTTTAACTCATATTACAAAGGAAATGTTACATTTTCAAAAAAGTGGAAGATACAAAACGGTTTACCGTAGTTTGCACGGTTAACGAACTTGCCCAATTTGTTACCAAATTCAAGATTTTTGTAAATTTGTAGGCCTAATTTATAACGGACCAACACTTCAACAAACTAGTGTAATACAACTTATACAAACTTTTATTCCTGTATAGATCTATTTAATTTCTAAACACGTGCCTCTAAAAGTCTACAAAACAAGTCTGCGCACATTTCACCATCTCCTGTCTGAATCTTGTTATGACAGCTGCCCCAACAGATATGGTAATTCGATAATATCTTATATCTGAACTATATTAATAAAAGGAAATGTGTGCGCGCGATGCACACCTCGATCTATGGTACACAGAGACCTGACATTTTCAACGTAGGTGCACAAAAGAAATTTGGACGACACCATTGAATATATACGTACTAGAATGATAACCCTTATGACAGATGTGATCGCTCGCTGCTAGTGGCATCTTGCGGCAGAGTGTCCAACTACAGTTAAATAGATAATGGTACTGTCTATTTTCTTAAACCTCTTTCTCCTTTGTTCTTGCAGCTTGCAGCGTACATAGCGGCAAATAGTCAAATTACTTGGACTTCAGCCTCTGATATCGAACACGCTTCTAGTTCGTTTAAAGAAGACACTTCGAAGCTGAATTTTAAATTTTCAAATTAGATTTTTTTCAGATTAAATATTTAGCTGAAAATTACGACTGGCGTTATCTAACGTCTTTTTTAAAAACTACTCGTATTTAGAAACAAAAACAGAACCGTTGTAATGCAATTATCTCATGCTCACGGATGTTTAGTATTTTTTCACGGCCAACGCTGTGCGAGTACATTATAACTGAAGACGTATACGAGCAAATTACAATGAAATTGTTTGTCTCCGTGGTCTATGTAATCTAATTGATTATAGATTAAGAAAATATATCTTCTATAATGACTACAAAACAAATTTATCGCCTGAAATTAAGTCATAATTTCCTTGGTTTAATCTTTTAGCTATTACGGATGCTAATCTATGTAAATCATTTACACATCTTGTACTTTCCATGCTTTCATTATGGCTGAGCTAAGCGATTAATAAAAAATGTAATTGCTTCTTTAATTTCCTTCTTCGACGCTTGAAACCATCTATCGCTAAAAGTATCTTTTAGTTTAGGCCTATCACTACAGGAATTATGAATACACAAAAATACAAATATTAGTTTTTTCATAATTCGAAACCATTTTCAATAAATCTTTTTTATTTTATACTACTTTTTGGTCAAACAAATTAAAAAATTAAAAATCGGTATGCGAATCCGATGAACAAAGGAAACTACTTTTTGGTCAAACAAATTAAAAAATTAACAAAAATCGGTATGAGAATCGGCTATAACGATGTTCTTCTTCTTTTGTTCTAAGGAGCAAAAAAAAAAAAAAAAAATACAAAAGGTTTACTGTCTCCCTTGGGAATCCGGCTAAAATAGGTCAAAGAAAAATTATGTACTTCTAACGATACATGGAATTGAAATTTTCATGACAATTAGTGTTATTAAGAAGAAATTTTATAAAAATAATCATTCTATTTCTTTAAATCATTAAAATGCCGGTTACTAAAACTTTTTTAACGTCAAATATCTTGAAATCCGTTATTTTGACAAAATATTTACAAGAAAAAATATTTCTTTTTTTTAATAACAAATAAAATGATTTGTTATACTTTTTTTGGCTCCAAGAATACTTATTCTACGTTAAAATAACAATAATAAAACAGCAGATTTGATATTTAACAAATACAGCCAATATTAACAACGTTTTTGTCGATAGTAATTCAGTTACATTTAAGCTACAGAAAAAAACTCAAAAAACATTTTGTTTGTGTTACAAATTAAAAATATTTTGTAAAATTAACGGATTTTATGTTATTTGACTTAAGAAAGATTAAGTAACCAAAATTTTGGAATAAATAGGACTAGAAGAAACAGAATGATTAATTTTCTTAATTTGTATCTTTATAACTGTGTGTAGTATGCAAAATTACTTCATATCATTTACCGTTTTGAAGATGTTTTTTAAACAAAATGGCTGCTATATGATTGAAAAGTAATCATTTTAGAAAGTATAGGCATTTAATCTTTTTAATTGATTTTGATGTGCGGAATAAGCTCCTGAATTTTTTAAACACCCTGTTTATATTTTCATAACCTGAGTGAAACAAATGTAAAATTTGGGAAATAATCAGAATGGACTAAAATAAATCTTGAATGGTGGTTTAAATTCCCCCGCAAATTTTGAGAAAATAACTGAATTTTATATGGAGCAATTTATGTAAAGTTTTTTTCATATTTTACTGAAATTGTAATACTTGTAAAAAGTGTCTAGCATTTCATTAAGAGTTTTTTTAAGGGGAACAAAAAAATATAATAAAACATTTAATTTGCATGATTGAAAGTCGTTATAAGTTAAAAAAAAACTAAACGATAGTTTCCTGTCTACAAATGGAGAAGTTCTGTAAAGTTAACCTACAACGGTAATTACTGTACTTAGTTTAGTTGTATCATATTTTTTACTTCTTGTTACGTCCAACCAACGCTGCCCAGAGTTGAATGCGCGGTGTATTTCTTACAGTTTCTCAACCACAGACTTTCTTTCGCTTAAAAAAAACTATGCTTATTTATGTTCCAGTCCGATGCGAAGCCACGAGATATTTTATGAGTTCCTATTTCGCTTGGATATCTTTTGTTACAGTCGCGTTCAGCGATTTGATTGGTTCATCAGCATTATTGTACTTCAACGCATTAAATATTCCGAGAAATTAAACAAATGTAAATTTTGTAAGGAAATTAAAAAGTAAGTCAATAATATTTAGGAGAAAAGCAGGTAGACAAATTGTGTATATCTGACACCACATTTAGTGGCGACGTATCTTGCAGTGAATTTTAACCACAGCGAGTTATGTTTACGACTAGACCCACAAAAATCTGTCTTTGCGACTAGTTGCGAATCGCCTTTGCGGTTAGTTTTTTCACGGGATATTGTCTTTGTGGATATTTGGTCAACGAGGAAGAGTTTGCGGATTCCTCGGTCAGTGGTCTTTGCGGCTGACTCACGGAACATTGTTTTTGCAGCTAATTGTTCCAAAGAAATTGACTTTGTTGCTAATTGTTTCAAAGGGAATTTTTTTCTTGATGTGAGTTGTTCTACGTGGCGTTGTCTTTGCCGCTAGTTGTTTCAAGGGGAATTTTTCCTGCGGTGAATTGTTCTATGTGGCTGTGACAACGGTCTTTGTGGTTAGTTATTTCAAGAAGAATTTTTTCCTTGCGGTGAATTGTTGTTCTACGTGGTGTTGTCTTTGTGGTTAGTTATTTTAAGGGGAATTTTTCCTGCGGTGAATTGTTCTACGTGGTGTTGTCTTTGTAGTTAGTTATTTCAAGACGATTTTTTTCCTTGCGGCTGACTCACGGAACATTGTTTTTGCAGCTAATTGTTCCAAAGAAATTGACTTTGTTGCTAATTGTTTCAAAGGGAATTTTTTTCTTGATGTGAGTTGTTCTACGTGGCGTTGTCTTTGCCGCTAGTTGTTTCAAGGGGAATTTTTCCTGCGGTGAATTGTTCTATGTGGCTGTGACAACGGTCTTTGTGGTTAGTTATTTCAAGAAGAATTTTTTCCTTGCGGTGAATTGTTGTTCTACGTGGTGTTGTCTTTGTGGTTAGTTATTTTAAGGGGAATTTTTCCTGCGGTGAATTGTTCTACGTGGTGTTGTCTTTGTAGTTAGTTATTTCGTGGTGTTGTATTTGTGGTTAGTTATTTCAAGACGAATTTTTTCCTTGCGGTGAATTGTTCTACGTGGCGTTGTCTTTGTTGTTAGTTATTTCAAGGGGAATTTTCCGTGCGGTGAATTGTTCTACGTGGTGTTGTCTTTTTGGTTAGTTATTTCAAGACGAATTTTTTCCTTGCGGTGAATTGTTCTACGTGGTGTTGTCTTTGTGGTTAGTTATTTCAAGGGGAATTTTCCCTGCGGTGAATTGTTCTACGTGGTGTTGTTTTTGTGGTTAGTTGTTTCAAGGGGAATTTACCCTGCGGTAAATTGTTCTACGTGGCGTTATTATTGCGGCTAGTTGCTTCAAGGGGAATTTCCCCTGTGGTGAATTGTTCTACGTAGTGTTGTCTTTATAGTTAGTTGTTTCAAGGGGAATTTTCCCTGCAATGAATTGTTCTACGTGGCCTTATCTTTGCGGCTAGTTGCTTCAAGGGGAATTTCCCCTACGGTAAATTGTTCTACGTAGTGTTGTCTTTGTAGTTAGTTGTTTCAAGGGGATTTTTTCCCTGCTGTGAATTGTTTTACGTGGCGTTGTCTTTGCCGCTAGTTGTTCCACATGGAGTTGTCTTTGCGATAATTTCCCACGTAGAGTTTTGCCTTTACCTTTAGTTGTTCTACATGAAGTTTTCTTTGCCACTAATTGTTCCACGAGGAATTGTCTTTGCAGTTAGTTCTTCTACAATGAATTTTCTTTGCAGCTAGTTCTTCCACGTGAGGTTGTCTTTGCTGTTAGTTGTTCCTCGGGAATTAGTTCTTGCGCCGGGTTGTCCTACGGTGAATTGTCTTTCTAGCTAATTGTTCCAAGTGGAGTTCTCTTCACGGGAAGTCACACGGTGTTGTATTTGCAGCTAGTGTTGTCCCATGATTCGTCTTTACAACTACGTGGTTGTTCCGCGAGGAATTATCTTTGCGGCTAAGTCGTCTTAACGGCTAGTTATTCTAGACCCGTCACAGAAAAAGGCCTCTTACAATTCTATTTTTAGCACATTTGGTAAAAACATGCTAATTAACTACGAAATCAAACAGAATGTTTTAAGTGCTGTTTAACTGAAACCCAGCTATTTTTTCATTGTTTGCAGAGAGTTATATGTTTATATTATTTTATGCATTTAATCTTCGAATGCAAAGTGAACATAACGAAAATGTTCGATAAAATTTGTGTTTTTGAAAAAAAATTCCAAAAGCCTTCCTACGTGTTCTGTTTCTCAATAAAAAGCAATTATTTATTAATTACAATGAGTGATTATAATACAACTTCCGACTGTGTACACATAATCAGTTATGGTGAATATGTTTATACACAAATATCGTTTTCCGTTGACGAGGATAAAACTCGGATTCAGATTTTTTTTTACGCCTTAAGGCAGGCGTAAGGGATTGTTTTTGGCTAATTTTACCTAATATAACGTGAATTGGTGCAAATTTGTGAAAACGTTTTACCCATTTGTATCTTAATAAAAAGCAGAGGGACAATTTTATTATGAAACCATTAGTAGTTGTTTTCCTTGAAATAATAAGTTTATGTATGAAGTACATGCTTTAACAATATTTACGTTATATTAGTAAACGGCTTTGAACGTTCAATAACAATGCCTTGAGGTGTATTAACATAGGAGCTGGTGTATCAGCAACCGTTACGATATAAACAAAGTAATGTGCACTGATCCTGTTCACAGGAATACTTTTTTTCATTCAAAAATTGCATTTTCGTTAGATTTTACTGTATATACAAAAGTTTCTTTTTGAAAACGTCACCAAACACGTAAATTTTCGCTATTTTGCTGACCTTAAACAATGAAGATAAACATAACTTTATAATTGAACAGAAAAAATTATGGTTATTCAAAAACCTAATTTTGTTATTGCAATGTACACGAACAAAAAGGATAGGCTTTTTGTTATGAAATCGCTATCCGTGATTGAACGTAGAAAATAATAAATTTTGTAAATAATTCAAATTTTACCATTGGCTGGTATTTAATTACTATAATACACAAATTTTTAATTCAATACATGTATTGTAAGATTACTGTACATATCTTTCCAAGTAAAATCGTTACAAAACCTTGTAGGCCTACTGTTCCTTGACAATATGAACTTGTATTAAAATAGACTTTATAGTTATATTATATTAAATACATTTATGAACTGTTAATAAAGCAATATCATTTATTATATTAAGGTAATTTAATAAAATAGGTCTTACTCTATTCCATTTTCGTATTAGTTATTAGTTATAAAACTATAACCTATAAAATCAATAACTGAATTCTAACATTGTAAATTATTAAAATGTTTACAAATATAACCTACTATAACCGGTTTTTACATTACTTACCTAAATTAGGCTACAGTATTTTCCGTCTACTAAAAGCAGAGTCTTTTATTTAATAACATTTACATATTAGAACTTACCTAGATTGTCTTAGCGATTTCAAAACTGATTCGGTCAATAATTATTTAAGTCCATACAGCAATAATTTAAATATTACTTTCAACAATTTTTTTAGCTGCTTTGGTACACACACAATTATTTGTCACCTGTGCTTGCATTGTGCTGCACTCTCACGGGGACACTTCATATTGCTCCTGGAATTTTGTTTACAGACCTATTATCGGTTTTATGTCGGTTTTATTTTATTGTAAAGCCTATTTTAAGGCTTCCATTTCCATTTTAGGAAACGTTTGAGGCGCGAGAATTCCCAGGTACCCCATATGTGTAGTTTCTATTACGCAGATTCTTATTTTTTGGTACAAAACCGATCGGAATGCTTAGTGTAATAATATATTGTAGATTATAAGAAACTTCAAATACCTAATAAGTCTATTTTAAAAAATAAAATTTGTCTGAAAAGACTTGTTCTGGAGGTGGCACAGCCCCACCTCCTCCCTGATTACGCCCTTGCAACGCCACGGTCTTTGAGGTACAGTCACATAAACTCAATAAATACTTCGAAGCGACAGTTTCGAGACAATATGAAATTGTTTGGGCCAAGTGAAATGGAATGCAAAGCAAAGCGCGATGAAAAACAACAACAAATACTCCGGAAATAACTCAAGGTCAGGCGCATGCGCATACATAACCAATACCGATTTGTGAATGGTTAAGGTGCATTGACCGCTGATTGGCTGTGGCTGTATCACGACCTTGCCGAAGGTAAACAAACACTAATTTAAAGTTGAATAGTTTCTTGGAAGCAGTAGCTTACTTACTGACATAAGGGTTGTGCGACTTTTACATGACAAGTAGACCGGTAAGTTTAACTTGGTAGGCAGCCATCTCGCTGATGTGATATAAGGGAATTTCCAATAACACAAATTTAAGAGCATTATATAAATGAACTATTAGGCTAATATGGAAAAAACAAAATAAACAATGACCTCAAGAAATATGTATTTTTTCTGTCTTACACTAATTTTAATTTTTTTTAACTTTAGATATATTAACGAAAATAGCTATTTAAAATTAGTGATTTTTTACAATTACAGTACATCATACCCAAACACGGGGGGTTGGCATATAACCCCCCCGAATATGCGGTTTGAAAACTATCTATGAAAGCCAGGAAATCTGTAACTCTCAAAATCGTAATTCAAATGCTGTTTAAGTTAAAAGTCGATATAGCAAGTTTGAAACAAAATAACTGATAATTCAAAGAACAGTAGACGTCGCAGTATATTTTTCGTAAACATTTCCGCCAATTTAACCGTTAACCGTAATATTTAGGACCATAAGTGTTGCTAGACCATCTTTATTGGAAATGTGTATGCTCTTTCTCTATAAAACGGTAAAGGTTATGATAGGTCTTGCCGTTCAGCCGTTACAGGAAAGGCCAACAACTACATTTGTCATCTTTAAATCAGAGGCAGCCATCTTGATACACAAGTGGAGAAAAAACTTATACATAATCGTTTGGACTTTATATAAGGACTAAATTTCTAAACAATCGATCAACGCGTTTGACCAAAACAAATGTTTTCGTTAAATCAGAGGGCGGGCGCCATCTTAAAACCGAATTGTTTGGAAAAATCTTACAAATTCGGGCTTTATACAAAGTACCTTCATACCAAATTTTTAAAAAATTGGTTAATGTATTTTAGCCAAAACTGCGTACACTCATCCTTATAAATCAGAGGCCGCCATCTTGAAACGTAAGTGAATAGGAAAAAATCTTACGCATATATCGTTTGAGCTTTATACAAGGTACCTGCATACGAAATTTTAAAACAATTGGTTAATGTATTCTGGCCAAAACTGCGTACACTCACACTCAAAAATCAAAGTCCGCCATTCTTGAAACGAAAGTAAATGGAAAAAATCTTACACACACTCCTTACCAAATTTCAAAACAATCGGTCAATGCAGTTTGCCTAAAACTGCGTAACAAATACGCAAACCAAATGTCTAACGATAGAGTTCAAAGAGACTTCGCTTCGCTCGGTCAATTAATGATTTTTAAATAATTATAAATAAAGAAAATAATCCTGATAAACCGTGATATTTTTAGTATATTTTCCCCTGCGTTATCAAAACATATTTTTTTTGCATTATTTCTATAATGTTAAACGAACAATCTCTCTCTCTCTCTCTCTCTCACACACACACACACACACACATATATATATATATATATATATATATATATATATATATATATATATCAGACACTACAACACAGTCATAAAACCGGAGGTATTATATGCAAGCGAGACGCTAGCACTCCACACAAAAGCTACCATGGAGGGTATTTTGAAGGAAGAACGCAAAATCTTGAGGAAGATCCTTGGTCCGAGATTAACAGAAGATGGATACAGGTTGCACTCCCGGAAAACCACAGAGAAGATATCGAACCTGGCAGGAGATATCAGAAGAAGGAGGCTTCGGTTCTATGGCCACATCAGTAGACTCCCAACAACGAGACTTGCCAACAGAATCCTTAAGTATATACAAGGAGTTAAATCAACAACGTCGTGGATCGCACAAGTCAGAATAGACCTACATGACGCAGAAATAGACTCAACAAACGTTGAAGACAGGCACGCATACAAGAGAAAGATGCTCGGTTGGAAGGTCTCAGAGAATGAAATCCCAAAGAAAGCAGGGGTAAAATTGACGGAGGAGCGGAAGAGGATCCATGGGGACAGGATGTGGGAGGTGTGGAGGATTGGAAGGAACAAGACATGAGTCGGAGTGCTTTGCGTGATCCAACAGGGTCTATACACAAATAATAATAATACTAATAATAATTTTATATATATATATATATATATATGTGTGTGTGTGTGTGTGTGTGTGTGTGTGTGCGCGCGCGCGCGCGTCCTTTTTTCAACGATTTTGATATAACATTTTCTGGATGAAAATATCGGTTTTTGAGCGCCTCATTTTCGGAAAATTTTGTTTTAATTAGTTAAAAGCATAATAATTAATACACATAATACTTAACACTGGCTATATGAATATCTATCTAAATATCTAATGATTTCACTCTAACGCAATTCCTCGCCGGTGTGATGTAAGCCAATTCCCAAAAGATTTTTAATTTATCTTAACAGTTTCTTGATATTCTAAAATCATTATCATAATCAGCATTAAAATATTCATATTATCAGCATTTAGAATGCATTGAAAATACGAAAATGAACTCTGTCCTCCATCGAATTAAATTTCTTAATTTAACCGGATTTTGAAATACAGAACACTTAATTTATGCGGGTTTTTAAATGTTGTTCCGATGGTAAAATCGAAGTTAAACGAAATTTAAGAAGGAAAATTTACGAATTTTTAGGAATTTGGCCGCCATTGTTAAACTGTTGAACGAATTTTGCAGGTTGGTATATATATATATATATATACGAGGTGTGTTTAGAAAGTAACGAGAATTTTTTAATTTCGCGGGCTTGGAGAGTCCGATTGTCAAACATTTTTTTTATTGTGTTGGTATACATGCCCTTGAAGTATGATAAAACTTTCACCTGTTTTCATTGTTGACTTTGTGACAGCCACTAAGGTTAGATGTGTTTTATGCGCTCGGCGATTTTCGTTTGTTAAAAGAAATGGATCAAAGAATTTGTATCAAATTTTGCGTAAAAAATGGAATAAAGTGTAACAAAGTATGTGAAATGTTAACAAAGGCCTATGGTGAGTCTGCTATGAGTAAAGTTAGAGTTTACGAGTGGTATAAGCATTTCTAAGAAGGATGTGAAGACGTTGAAGATGACGAACACCCTGGACGCCCCAGCACATCAACAACCGATGAAAACGTGGAAAAAGTAAAAGAAATGCTTATGAACAATCGCCGAATCACAATTAGAGAGGTCGCTGATGATGTTGGCATATTGATAGGATCATGTCATGACATTGTTTCCAATGTTTTCTGTATGAAACGCGTGGCAGCAAAATTCGTTCCAAAATTGTTGAATTTTGAACAAAAACAGCGGCGAATGGAAGTTGCTCAGGAGTCACTAAATGAAGTCAACGACGATGCAGAATTTCTGAAACGTATTATAACAGGTGGCGAAACATGGGTTTACGGATATGACGTCGAAACTAAGGCCCAATCATCCCAGTGGAGGAATTCTGGCCAAGACCGAAAAAGGCTCGACAAGTGCGGTCAAACGTGAAGGTTATGCTCACTGTGTTCTTCGATATTAATGGCATAGTGCATCATGAATTCCTGCCACCAGGTGAAACGGTCAATAAGGAGTACTACCTACAAGTTCAACGCCGTTTGCGTGAAGCAATCCGAAAAAAACACCCGGATCTGTGGAAAAACAATTCATGGCTTTTGCACCACGATAATGCACCAGCTCACACTTCATAGCTTGTTCGTGAATTTTTGGCCAAAAACAGTACTGTAACGATGTCCCAGCCTCCATATTCGCCAGACATGGCTCCGTGTGACTGTTTCCAAAAATATTTTTTTTTCCGGCGAAAAACCGTTAAGGTTATCATCGCCGTCATGCTAAATTAAAATATATATAAAAAAAAGAAATTAACAAAATTTACTTATATATATAAATAAAACTACAACAAACTATATTTGTAAAAATAAATTTAACAAAATTTAAGTAGCAGGTATAACTATATTAATAATAAATACTTAAGAACTAAATAACAATTAATAATGAATAAGATTTAATAACAATTCGTAAAGGTATATAAAAACATAACAGAAATAAATTTATATAGATAAAATAAATAAATAATATAACACAAGAAATAACAACTATATAAATTAAATTTTATTTAGAACATTCAGACGATGAAGGAATTCCAGAACCCGGTCAACGGCCGATGCACTATCTCCCAACATCGTCTGCAAACAGTTGCTCAGACCACACATAACACGCACATTTTGAAAACCATCACAATCGAGCAGTATATGTTTAATTGTGATGGCTTCCCTACAGAATTCACATTCAGGTGGGTCCACGCGGCCCATCAGAAATCCATGCGTTAACATGGAGTGACCAATGCGAAGGCGGGTGTTTTTTAAAAAATAAAGAGAACCTTAAAGGGTCGTCGTTTTACAGCCGTAGATGACATTAAAAGCGCATCGCTGAAAGAACTAAAGGCTAGTTCAATGATCGAGTTTGAGAAGTGTTTCGAGGATTGGAAGAAGCGCTGGCACAAATGCCATAAGTGATTATGATCAATAATCTCCAATGGGGACTATTTTGAAGGCGACAATATCAATGTAGAAGAATAAATAAATATTTTGTTCAAAAAATTAAAATTCTCGTTACTGAACGCACCTCGTGTATATATATATATATATATATATATATATATATATATATATATATATATATATATATATATATATATATTCAATGATCGATGAGACTGAAGCAAGCTCTTAGTTCGAGCCACAGTTACTCCTGTTGAAATCGTTAACGCTGATTCCTCATTAGTCTAACTGGCAATAAGTGTGGACCTTAACGAAAACAATATTAAATTAAAAGATATATATATATATATATATACAATTTTTAACTACCCTTCAAAAAGTAATCTATAGGCCAGGATCGGCGCTAATTTTAGACTCTGGGCCTGGGACTTTAGCTAGGGATATACAGTAAAATATATCCCAAACTGTTTCGTACTGAATTACCCGCAGGGGGTGCAGACTAGCTGCACCTATTGAGAGGATTTAAACGTTCCTCGCGGTACCCGAGTCTAACACACACTTAAACTTAAACACTACACTTGCGACTTTAACACTTTACACTCACACTTACATTTAGCGAGGCGATAATAGCCTTAATGTGCTTTTCGCCTTAAAATAACAACAACAAAAAATCTTACTGAATTCGGATTATTAAAGGAGGTTTATATCTTTACAACATGAGATTAAAATAAATATAAAACATTAATGTAAAGTTCGGAATAACAGATTTGATTTTATGCTTGAAATATTTGTGAAGAAATCATTGGAAATAATGATTTTCAATATTTATAAATTATATTTTGCAACTTAATGAACGTGATTCAAATATTTCGTTTAATATATCAACATAAACTAACTACTTTTAAGAAATAACATGTTTTGTTTTAAGTAACATATTTTTTTTATAAACTCGTGTTGGTAAATAATCTTATTATTTTATTTATTATTAATATTTCAACAATTAAAAACTACAATTAAAAAAATATTAATCGCTATTTTGATATTAAAATAAAAAAGCTATATAAATTTTCAATTGAATTCAAACTTATTAAAATAGAACCTAAATTAAGAAATGTTTGACAGTTAATTTCGTTTCACTTCTTTCTAATTTCAGTAACAGATCTACTTGTAATACTTAATCTTACGTTTAGAATTAATCGCTTCTCACAAATAATCGGAGCTTAAAATTCCCACCGACAGAAGCGCAGTCGTACTTTATTTAAATTTAGCTACAATGGGAAAACTTGATGGTACAATGTGCAATAAGTTACGTGTTATACATGTATTGTCATCAAACATTATGCGATCATACACGGATGTAATATGTGTATGATGGTGGATAAACCGCTCAAGTCAATTTATTGTCCATATTTTAATTTCTGTTTTATTATTTTTACCCTATTTATTAGGTTTTGAGATACTTACTTCGTTTTCATTTGGTACTTTCGAAAACCACCCTAAAAATTAACAATTTTCCGTGGTAAAAATCCACCATGCGGTTTTCCGCGATCCGTAAAATCGACCAGTGACCTTATTGTAATTTACCTAACTTGTGGCTAGTTAATAAGCTCTGTCTTATCACTTAGGTAACTGTTATTGGCTTAAAGTAACGCATATCCTTTTTTGCTGGTAATTAGTATAATTGTTCCGTGTTTGGAATGTTTGGAAAACTCTTATTGAAAATACAGTAGTAACATTGATCGCTGCAATTCATTAAATCATGACCATAACTGATAACGGCACTGAATGGCGTCAAAGATAAGAAAATTTGATAGGTTTTGTGTTCGTAAGAATGTAGGCTGTTACTGTGCAGTTTGAATAATTGCAACACACGTGATGCACACAACCTTGAAAAATTACGTAAATGGACATTACCGTATGTAAATATCGAACTTAGCAAAACAAATATTTTGGTAATAGCATGTGCACTTTTAATACTACAAAAAATCCTTAAAAAATTTCCGTTAGTTTTTTTATCAAAACAAACTTATTTTTATTTGCATTACCGTAATCAGCGTTAAAATCTGCATAAATTTATTCTAATTTTCAAATTTTCTTTAGAATATACCGAAACTAATACTTACCGTCAAAGTTCATTTTCGTATTATAAATGGTTCTAGAATACTTGAAAATAGGCCTAATATAAAAGTCCAAGTATTAACAGCCGCTAGTCACTGATACTTCTAGAAGTCTCTACTCTAACAGTGATTTCACCCTTTACGTACAAAACTAATTGTTTATTGTTTACTTTCTATATTTCCTAGAACAATGAAAACGTAAGAGCTATTGGAACTTACTCGAAGTTTGTACTATTTCAATAAGATTTTATATCCCGTCATCTAAGTGGTTTTGGGGAAAGGTCGTAGTTTTTACATAAGTTAGTAATGAGTTTTGATTAATTCAGAGCAATTGCAGTTGCGTTTAATTAATTGCAGCTAGAATATTTCGTGCTGCAATTATTATTTTCTTCTTCTTTTTCTTCTTCTTTTCTTCTTTTTCTTCTTCTCCTCCTTTTCCTTCTTCTCCTTCATCATCTTCTTCTTCTCCTTCTCCTTCTTCTCCTTCTTCTCCTTCTTCTTCCTCCTTCTTCCTTTTCTTTTTCTTCTGTTTCTTCTTCATCATTATCATCTTCTTCTTCTCCTTTTTCTTTTTCTTCTTCTACTTCTTCTTCTTCTTATTCTTCTTCTTCTTATTATTATTATTATTACTATTTTCGGCCTAAAACGTTCTCCGGCGTCTTCCAATTCCGAGCTTCCATTTTTCTTTGTCGTTTCATAGATCTTGATCCAATCCCCTCTCGCTCTCAGTTTCTTGTCAATTCCTTCTCTCTAATTAAGTCTCGAACTTCCTCTTTTTTTGCGACCATGTGGTTTCCATTTTAGAATTAGTTTGGGTACTCGATTTTCGTCCATCTTTTACATATTTCCAAACCATATTCCAAGATGTTGTTTTGTCTTAATGTCGTCTACAATCGTGTGCTTGTAGACACAGTCACATCGATCTCTGGCGTTGAAACAATACCTTGCCAAACAACAATATTACCACTCTGGAACACTCCATATTCTCCCGACCTTGCACCACCGGATATTTAACAGTTTCCACGACTGAAAATGACACTGAAGGGATATAATTTTGCTGCAAAATGCGACTAAGCGGCAAAATGAAATTTCCAAAAATGACTTTCAAGAGTGTTTTTAACAATTGTATGAACGGTGGAAGAAGTGTGTACATGCAGAAGAAGAGTACTTTGAAGGAAAAGATTGAAATATACTACTCAATAAATTTTCATTGACCAATTCCGGGAACGTTTTGACCCTACCTCGTATACCACAAGGATATTGGATTATCGTTTAAACTTTATAGGTGCATTGCCAACAAACAAACGCTTTTGGTTTTCTTCTGAATATTCAATAAACATTTTTGGGTATTGGAAGTAAAACTACACTTATAAAAATAAAGTTCTAACGCCTGTTATTGCCACGTTCCATTTAACATAATTAGACGCTAATTATTGTAAAAAAAATATTTCACCTGATTGCGCAAAAAAATTAACAAATGTCATGCTCGAAGAACAACCTTCCGTTATCCAATGACAATTCTAGGACGAATCTGAGTTTTCTAGAGGCCTACTGTTTTGGAACCGGAAGGTCGGTTGGTCGAGAGAAGGACGTAGAGGGGGATATTGCAAATTAATGAATTGGGGCTTCTGTGGGATAATTATACTGATATCATCTGTCAGTGACCTTCTCGTGTTAATAGTGTCCACTGTTGCATCAGACTACACGCAAGGATCCTCTGTGTGAAAAAATGATTTAGCCACTTTGTATGTAGCCACGTTGCGTAATAGTTTGACTATTTTAAATATGCCGGATTTGGAGATGATTCGTAGAAACGTCCGTGTTATCGTCAACACAACAAACACTAGAGAACAGTAAATAACTTTTATTGCAAAATTTGCTATTCGGACTTCAGTTTAAGTCGGTGGAATTTGTAAAATAACTTATAAGAAATTTATTGTCGGGTTTACTTATGTTGGGTTTTGTCGGTAGCTACTGGACGCACAAAGACGAGTTAACATAACGCTTTGCCCTGTTCAAGGGAATCAAATATATATACAATACACGTAGCATATGTTAGTAGTCTATATATTCATAGCACATAGTTCCAGCGGTGGTCTGTAACTACTACACACAAAAGAAAATGTTTCAAACAAAATACATTTTATAAACTCAGATCAAACACGCTACTTCATTTGACATGTGTGAGTGTTGAAGGGGCCTACGTAATTTCGCTCAACACTTTCTTACAAAAAGATAAAGTTTTGCAGATTAATTAGACCGTTACAGTTGAATTCAATTCCAATGCACAGCATTACTTTCACCATATAGTGCGCTAATGGCTTACATGTATGGCTTACAAAGTGCGTGTGTATGTAAACAGCATTTTGATTACTAAACAGCTGGCTGATTGAATGTACGGATTCGGCAACCATAGAAGTTAAAGTTCATCAAAACTACGATGTGTAATTTGACGTTGTTTTTCTTCTTTGGCATTTTATTTTATGCCAACAACTACGGGTATGGATTATAACAACGGTATGGTCCGTAGTTTTTTGCTTTTGTGTACAGAACTTTACATAGATGTTCTCTACAAACAACCATAAAAGTTTGTCAAATTACGACGTGTAATTTGACGTTGTTTTTCTTCTTTGGCATTTTATTTTATGCCAACAACTACGGGTATGGATTATAACAACGGTATGGTCCGTAGTTTTTGCTTTTGTGTACAGAACTTTACACAGACGTTCTGTACAAACAACCATAAAAGTTTGTCAAATTACGACGTGTAATTTGACGTTGTTTTTCTTCTTTGGCATTTTATTTTATGCCAACAACTACGGGTATGAATTATAACAACGGTATGGTCCGTAGTTTTTTGCTTTTGTGTACAGAACTTTACACAGACGTTCTGTACAAACAACCATAAAAGTTTGTCAAATTACGACGTGTAATTTGACGTTGTTTTTCTTCTTTGGCATTTTATTTTATGCCAACAACAACGGGTATGGTCCGTAGTTTTTTGCTTTTGTGTACAGAACTTTACATAGATGTTCTGTACAAACAACCATAAAAGTTTGTCAAATTACGATGTATAATTTGACGTTGTTTTTCTTCTTTGGCATTTTATTTTATGCCAACAACAACGGTATGGTCCGTAGTTTTTTGCTTTTGTGTACAGAACTTTACATAGATGTTCTGTACAAACAACCATAAAAGTTTGTCAAATTACGATGTATAATTTGACGTTGTTTTTCTTCTTTGGCATTTTATTTTATGCCAACAACAACGGTATGGTCCGTAGTTTTTTGCTTTTGTGTACAGAACTTTACATAGACGTTCTGTACAAACAACCATAAAAGTTTGTCAAATTACGACGTGTAATTTGACGTTGTTTTTCTTCTTTGGAATTTTATTTTATGCCAACAACTACGGGTATGGATTATAACAACGGTATGGTCCGTAGTTTTTTGCTTTTGTGTACAGAACTTTACATAGACGTTCTGTACAAACAACCATAAAAGTTTGTCAAATTACGACGTGTAATTTGACGTTGTTTTTCTTCTTTGGCATTTTATTTTATGCCAACAACAACGGGTATGGTCCGTAGTTTTTTGCTTTTGTGTACAGAACTTTACACAGACGTTCTGTACAAACAACCATAAAAGTTTGTCAAATTACGATGTATAATTTGACGTTGTTTTTCTTCTTTGACATTTTATTTTATGTCAACAACTACGGGTATGGTATATAAAAGATATGGTCCATAGTTTTTTGCTTTTGTGTACAGAACTTTACATAGAAACCTCGGTGGCCTAGTTGATAGTGTACTAGGCTTCCACCCCGAGGACCCGGGTTCGATTCCCGGCCGGGGCTTGGCATTTTCATACGCTATAAATCATCCCAAGTGTGCACAATAGTCGGACGTTAAAAAAAAAGAAGTTCTGTACAAACAACCATAAAAGTTCATCAAATTACGATGTGTAATTTGACTGTGTATTTTTCTTTGCTATTTGATTTTATGCCAGTAACAACGAAAGATATGAATTATAAAATATATGGACTGCAAAATTCCCATAACATTTTTGCTCTTATATACACCTGTTTATTCCATAGACCTTACAGAGTACAGAAATATATTTTGTTTAATTTGCCTTAGTAGATTAAGGTTAACAAATCTTTGAAGTTAATTTTTAATTAGTTTTTTTTATCGCAACTTGTTATAAACTAGCAATCACTGCTTAAGACAGAGAGAAGGATCATCAGAACGTGTCTCAACAAAAGCTACCGGAAAGACGGGACCTGAAGAATAGCCACCAATGAAACAGTATACAAATATATCGACCCAGTTCTCAGTGTAATGAAAAAACGAAGAATTTCCCAATTCTTTCACATATTAAGAATGCCGGAGGACAGAATCCTGAGACAACTGGTAATGAGAAGCATCAACAGGAAAACACAGGGAATATACATCACACAAGTCCTCAGAGACCTCAGTGAAATAGGACTGAAAATGGATGATGCGACAGACAAATGTAAAATAACACGCATTCTTAAGACTAATAAATTTAAAGTGGATAAACCGAAGAGACACAAGAAGGTAGTGATCACAGATGCCGTCAGGAAGCAACGATCTGATCGAATGAGGGATTATTGGAGAAGGAAATTACAGCCCAATGTTAGAAAGAACTGAAATTTAGACTAAAGTGGTCATATGAGGCCAAAAAATAAATAAAAAGCAAAAAACTAGCAATCAGCATAAATCTCATAAATTTATCACAATTATCCAGGTTAACCCATCGACTCACCCAGTAGTAGAGATGCTACACCATTGAATACAAGCTTAATTATTCATTCTTGATTTTCATTCATATCCTTGGTCATTATTTAACTTTCTGCTTGACGTGATTTTTCAGTCAGTTCTTATTGCTTTTCGAACATTTTTTAAAATTTCTTCAGAAACATCAGACACTTTATATATCTGTGCAAATCGTAGTTGCGATTGTGAACTAATATATTTCACAGTACTTTTTTTAGAAACTGCTGGATGAAAATACAGCCTATCTTCATAACAGTGTACCATAGTTCCAAATGGATTCCGTACTGTAACACAGCACAAATTTCTTTGTATAACCAGCGTGTTGCTCAGTGATAACATAACTTTCTGCCCAACAGCTGATACATTTTTACAAGTGTTGATGTTTAAAAAAATAGTTCTTTTATGAATTTTGTTTATCAATCTATTTAAGGATCACAACCAGACAGCTTTATTATGTTATTTAAATAAAAATATGATAATATATGATAATGGTATATGAATATAAAACAAGTGTTAATTGTTTTCCCGTTGATGAATTAACAATGCTACACACCATTGAGGTTATAACTGACAGAATATAGATGCTAGCAGCAATCGTGTGTTGAAAAATACAGGTTACAGTTTTTAAAAAACAGACTTTATTTTACTGATATTTTACTTTTATTTTCCCGTTTTTTTAAATATATCTAACACTGTATTTTTTATATGAAGTGCAAATACCACAACCATTAATTGCAAAACAGGCACAACTAAAAGTTCTTTGAACTTGAAATTTTATAATGATATTCGTCTTATACCCTTAGCGACACAATAAGACACAACTATGAAAAATGTCGTTAATGAGAAAGTTTTGGGTCAGTCTGTAAGTAAATAAAATAACAATGTTTTCCACATTTTCCAAAACCTAAAAGAAGGAAATGGGCAAAATTAATCCTCAAGTTACCACTCGAAAAATTCTTCATAGAAAAATCTAACTTTAAGTCTAGTCACTGGCGGATCCAGAGGAACTGGAGGGCTGCAGTCTCCTTTGGAATTGAACTCAATTTAACAAAATATGAATTTATTAGTTATCTAATTAGGCAAAGTAAAATAAATATACCAATTATTGGCATAATTTCTCTCTTTATATTAAAACGGGGATTCTCTGAATATTGCATGCACAGGTACAGCGGGACAGGTTAAACCTTATCTTATTCTTGAAGAGAACTGAATATTGCATGCACAGGTACAGCGGGACAGGTTAAACCTTATGTTATCCTTGAAGAGAACTGAATATTGCATGCACAGGTACAGCGGGACAGGTTAAACCTTATCTTATTCTTGAAGAGAACTGAATATTGCATGCACAGGTACAGCGGGACAGGTTAAACCTTATGTTATCCTTGAAGAGAACTGAATATTGCATGCACAGGTACAGCGGGACAGGTTAAACCTTATCTTATCCTTGAAAAGAACTGAATATTGCATGCACAGGGACAGGTTAAACCTTACCTTATCCTTGAAGAGAACTGAATATTGCATGCACAGGTACAGCGGGACAGGTTAAACCTTATCTTATCCTTGAAGAGAACTGAATATTGCATGCACAGGTACAGCGGGACAGGTTAAACCTTAAATTATCTTTGAAGAGAAAAGGGGGGGAGATCAGGAGCGCATGCGTGGACTCGAGCATGAGAGTGTACAGAGAAACAGCACACGAAATCGACCTAAAGAAAATGGTTCATTAATTCACGAAGTTGAAAAAAAGAAACTTAGATTTTGTTGTATGAAGTGAATTATTAATTAAAACCATGAAATTGGTAAAAATAATTATAAAATGTATTTTCATTTATTTCTTATATATATATATATATATATATATATATATATATATATATATATATATATATATTTGGTGTTTAACGTATAATTTTGATTTATATTAACTGTGACAGGAACTCTCCAAAATAAACCTATGTGCACTACAATAAATAATATATTTTTTTAGATTTTATCGTAAAGATTTAATTTGTTATCCTGAAGAAGTTATTAATCATAAAATAATATCAGCCTCAAAATCATTTTAAATATTTCAGTAAATGTCATGAATAACTTAGAATACGGCATTAGATTATAACACTAAGTAGGCCTACTTATTTTTAATAACATTTTATTTTGACAGTTCAATTTTAAATCGATTTTTCTGACTCTTGAAAATATCACGAATTGTTTCACGTGTATTATTGAGAACTTTGTAAACGTTTATTGCTGTAGCATGAAAAGAAACATTATATAAATAAAAAATAATCCTATTAAGCAATTTCATCAACAATAATTGATAACAAATTCAATAAAAATTACAGATTTTATTGCAGCAATAAAATTGCAACTTCATATTTTCTTAATATCTTAATACTCTAAAATTTTTCGTGTAAGCCTACAGTAAAATTTGTGATCATTAGCTCTTTCATTTCATTTAACATTTTTCACTATGATTAATAATCGAATTGAACAAAATAAATATAGTTCACGACTCATAAAAGTGGTATCTTATTACTAATTACGGACAGGTACTACACTATTCGATTCTATGTGTTTTGAGAAAAATTCATTATTACGTCACAAAACTCGAAGAATAAAATTTTGCTATAGTGCTCACAAATTATGAAAAACAATTTAAGACGTTTCGCAATGATGCAAAATTTAATTCTGAAGGCAAACATTTTTTGAGATCGCAATCCTTTCTCCAAATTCTTTTAGTTCTGTAAAATTGCTTAATTACTTTAAATTTCCACTGCTGACGTAAGTCGCAGTGAATAACTTCAATTCATTCTTGAAATTATTTCTCTCGCGCAAGATTGTTTGAGAAAAGTTTCTGGGAATCCAGCATATTGAAGAACTTCCCATTACGTTATTGGAAATAATAATGTGCATTCGTGAATTGCTTTTATTTAAATCAACTAGAAGTCATTAGCATCTTGATATTAAAATGACGACAACAATGACACTGTATAAGCCACTGTTAGCGTAAGGATGACTGCGTCAAATCCACAGCCTTTGTTATGTGCGATTATAACTGGCCGCGCCAAGAGATGGCAGTGACACGACGTTAAATTTATATAATGACATTATTTTGTGGATTAACATTGTTGTCAACTTAACCTTAACCTTGGTATATGTGCAAATCACCAAATCATACGTTGTTACTGGACAATGCAAGATATAGCCTACACGATGGAATTGGCCACTTTGAAATTTTCTTGAAGTATTATAGGCTACTTTTTTAACACCGTTAATTAAATGATAGAAAGACTAAAATACCAGAAATTGTAGATCAGTTTAGACCATCTTGAACAAATAATTTGTAATAAAGAATTAAAAAAAAATCAAAGAAATTCATGATATCACTCTGACAGGTTAACCGACTTTAAGGTTCCTTATATTCATTCTTGAGATACTTTAACAGCAGTCGATTGATTATTAAAACGATTAATTTTTACACTTGTTCACTATTCACCAAACCCTGTGATGACCATCCAGTGGTTGTGTTTAACACGGAAGTTTAGCATACAAAGTACTTATTCAAAAAGAATGAAATGATTTCGTGATGGAATATTTTTTAAGAGGACAGTTTCAAATCAGTATTTCTTCTTTTGTAAGTGTTGAATGAGGCCGCTACAAGTAAGACGGAAAGCATATAGACGATGACGGGGTTCCTTACGGACTCATAGCAATATCAATCAACATGTCATCATGATCCACTCAATCAATCGCTGTTGTAATTCGATTTTTGTACTCTATAATGTCAGTGGATAGCGATGGGTGAAAAACAACAACAATTTCGTATCTCCAAAAGAAGGTCGCATGAGTTAAGCCAGGCGATCTCGTAGGCCACGCACAAAAGTAGCCTAAGGTCTTGGATGCTTCGAGCAATCTAAAGGTAATTTAAAAAAGCTTAAGAGCTATCAAGGTTGAGGTGATACTGGGACGGTGCTTCAATTAGTTGTAAAATGAAGTCTAAATTTGCTTTCAGTAACGGAAAGAGGCAGTTTAGTACATCGAGAAGGTTTATCTGGTAATGATTTTCACTTTGAAGAAAAAGATACAAATTATTCTATGATCAAGTGTTTCTTTTGGTACATCGAGCAGGTTAATCTGGTAATGATTTTCACTTTGAAAAAAAAGAGACAAATTATTCTATCATCAAGTGTTTCTTTTGGTATATCGAGCAGGTTAACCTGGTAATGATTTTCTCTTTGAAGAAAAAGAGACAAATTATTCTATGATAAAGTGTTTCTTTTGGTACATCGAGCAGGTTAATCTTCAGATTTTCACTTTGAAAAAGAGACAAATTATTCTATGATCAAGTGTTTCTTTTGGTACATCGAGCAGGTTAATCTGGTAATGATTTTCACTTTGAAAAAAAGAGACAAATTATTCTATGACCAAGTGTTTCTTTTGGTACATCGAGCAGGTTAATCTGGTAATGATTTTCACTTTCAAGAAAAAGAGACAAATTATTCTATGATCAAGTGTTTCTTTTGGTATATCGAGCAGGTTAATCTGGTAATGATTTTCAATTCGAAGAAAAAGAGACAAATTATTCTATGATCAAGTGTTTCTTTTGGTACATCGAGAAGGTTAATCTGGTAATGATTTTCACTTCGAAGAAAAGAGACAAATTATTCTATGATCAAGTGTTTCTTTTGATACTTCGAGCAGGTTAATCTGGTAATGATTTTCACTTCGAAGAAAAGAGACAAATTATTCTATGATCAAGTGTTTCTTTTGATACATCGAGCAGGTTAATCTGGTAATGATTTTCAATTCGAAGAAAAAGAGACAAATTATTCTATGATCAAGTGTTTCTTTTGGTACATCGAGCAGGTTAATCTGGTAATGATTTTCACTTTGAAAAAAAGAGACAAATTATTCTATGATCAAGTGTTTCATTTGATACATCGAGCAGGTTAATCTGGTAATGATTTTCACTTTGAAAAAAAGAGACAAATTATTCTATGATCAAGTGTTTCTTATGGTACATCGAGAAGGTTAATTTGGTAATGATTTTCACCTCAAAGAAAGAGAGACAAATTATTCTATGATCAAGTGTTTCTTTTGGTACATCGAGAAGGTTAATCTGGTAATGATTTTCACTTCGAAGAAAAGAGACAAATTATTCTATGATCAAGTGTTTCTTTTGATACTTCGAGCAGGTTAATCTGGTAATGATTTTCACTTCGAAGAAAAGAGACAAATTATTCTATGATCAAGTGTTTCTTTTGATACATCGAGCAGGTTAATCTGGTAATGATTTTCACTTTGAAAAAAAGAGACAAATTATTCTATGATCAAGTGTTTCTTTTGATACATCGAGCAGGTTAATCTGGTAATGATTTTCACTTTGAAAAAAAGAGACAAATTATTCTATGATCAAGTGTTTCTTATGGTACATCGAGCAGGTTAATCTGGTAATGATTTTCACTTTGAAAAAAAGAGACAAATTATTCTATGATCAAGTGTTTCATTTGATACATCGAGCAGGTTAATCTGGTAATGATTTTCACTTTGAAAAAAAGAGACAAATTATTCTATGATCAAGTGTTTCTTATGGTACATCGAGAAGGTTAATTTGGTAATGATTTTCACTTCGAAGAAAAGAGACAAATTATTCTATGATCAAGTGTTTCTTATGGTACATCGAGAAGGTTAATCTGGTAATGATTTTCACCTCAAAGAAAAAGAGACAAATTATTCTATGATCAAGTGTTTCTCTTGATACATCGAGAAGGTTAATCTGGTAATGATTTTCACTTCGAAGAAAAGAGACAAATTATTCTATGATCAAGTGTTTCTTTTGATACTTCGAGCAGGTTAATCTGGTAATGATTTTCACTTCGAAGAAAAGAGACAAATTATTCTATGATCAAGTGTTTCTTTTGATACATCGAGCAGGTTAATCTGGTAATGATTTTCACTTTGAAAAAACGAGACAAATTATTCTATGATCAAGTGTTTCTTTTGATACATCGAGTAGGTTAATCTGGTAATGATTTTCACTTTCAAGAAAAAGAGACAAATTATTCTATGATCAAGTGTTTCTTTTGGTACATCGAGCAGGTTAATCTGGTAATGATTTTCACTTTCAAGAAAAAAAGAGATAAATTATTCTATGATCAAGTGTTTCTTTTGGTACATCGAGCAGGTTAATCTGGTAATGATTTTCACTTTCAAGAAAAAGAGACAAATTATTCTATGATCAAGTGTTTCTTTTGGTACATCGAGCAGGTTAATCTGGTAATGATTTTCACTTCGAAGAAAAAGATGCAAATTATTCTATGATCAAGTGTTTCTTTTGGTACATCGAAAAGGTTAATCTGGTAATGTTTTCACTTTGAAAAAAGAGACAAATTATTGTATGATCAAGTATTTCTTATGGTACATCGAGCAGGTTAATCTGGTAATGATTTTCACTTTGAAAAAAAGAGACAAATTATTCTATGATCAAGTGTTTCTTATGGTACATCGAGAAGGTTAATTTGGTAATGATTTTCACCTCAAAGAAAGAGAGACAAATTATTCTATGATCAAGTGTTTCTTTTGGTACATCGAGAAGGTTAATCTGGTAATGATTTTCACTTCGAAGAAAAGAGACAAATTATTCTATGATCAAGTGTTTCTTTTGATACTTCGAGCAGGTTAATCTGGTAATGATTTTCACTTCGAAGAAAAGAGACAAATTATTCTATGATCAAGTGTTTCTTTTGATACATCGAGCAGGTTAATCTGGTAATGATTTTCACTTTGAAAAAAAGAGACAAATTATTCTATGATCAAGTGTTTCTTATGGTACATCGAGCAGGTTAATCTGGTAATGATTTTCACTTTGAAAAAAAGAGACAAATTATTCTATGATCAAGTGTTTCTTATGGTACATCGAGAAGGTTAATCTGGTAATGATTTTCACCTCAAAGAAAAAGAGACAAATTATTCTATGATCAAGTGTTTCTCTTGATACATCGAGAAGGTTAATCTGGTAATGATTTTCACTTCGAAGAAAAGAGACAAATTATTCTATGATCAAGTGTTTCTTATGGTACATCGAGAAGGTTAATCTGGTAATGATTTTCACCTCAAAGAAAAAGAGACAAATTATTCTATGATCAAGTGTTTCTCTTGATACATCGAGAAGGTTAATCTGGTAATGATTTTCACTTCGAAGAAAAGAGACAAATTATTCTATGATCAAGTGTTTCTTTTGATACATCGAGCAGGTTAATCTGGTAATGATTTTCACTTTGAAAAAACGAGACAAATTATTCTATGATCAAGTGTTTCTTTTGATACATCGAGTAGGTTAATCTGGTAATGATTTTCACTTTCAAGAAAAAGAGACAAATTATTCTATGATCAAGTGTTTCTTTTGGTACATCGAGCAGGTTAATCTGGTAATGATTTTCACTTTCAAGAAAAAAAGAGATAAATTATTCTATGATCAAGTGTTTCTTTTGGTACATCGAGCAGGTTAATCTGGTAATGATTTTCACTTTCAAGAAAAAGAGACAAATTATTCTATGATCAAGTGTTTCTTTTGGTACATCGAGCAGGTTAATCTGGTAATGATTTTCACTTCGAAGAAAAAGATGCAAATTATTCTATGATCAAGTGTTTCTTTTGGTACATCGAAAAGGTTAATCTGGTAATGTTTTCACTTTGAAAAAAGAGACAAATTATTGTATGATCAAGTGTTTCTTATGGTACATCGAGAAGGTTAATCTGGTAATGATTTTCGCTTTCAAGAAAAAAAGACAAATTATTCTATGATCAAGTGTTTCATACTATGGTTTGCACTTTGTGACGATTGTCTGTCACGTAAGTGAAAAAATATTTCTCAGTTAAAAACTTAAACTGTTGATTTTTCATCATTTCTGGCGTGAATTACAAAATACAATTCTCTCTTTCTTGTTATTATCGGAAAATATCACATTGAACTATAGTCTGAAATGTTTTGTATTTCGACATCTCCTTAGTACACGCCAGGTAGTGTAGCGAGATCTAAGCTCCATTCCGGAAGGATATGTAGCCTACTTTGAAACGAATATCCTTCCGGTTCTTTCCTTCAAGACTCTCGCTCCTTTAAAATTGTCGAATATTTTTCGGAAAGGGCTGATTAATTTCAAAACGCATCCTAAATTACTTAGCTCCGTCACTCCTCAACTCGAGAACGCTAAGTGCGGTTTTTTGTTGACTCATCATTTTGAAATTAAATTAACAGACGTTGGCTAGTGATCAACACTCCTGCGGCAGTTAACTGGTTATTGCAGATACCTAATATTTTGTTTTTGTAGTTTTAAAATCTGAAGGTTTATCATTAAATCTATTGTTTTAAAATATCAACGATTTTTCACATGATCATATTCTTTAAATCTCATCACTGCTAGGATACTGATCCACCAACTCTCCACTGTTATATAACCTAAAAGTGCAAGCGTGTATTGTTGTCTTGTTACGAAGCCATTAATGTTTTAAACCGTATCTGTTGGAAACGCGTTTCGTCCGATTTGTCCGCCATCATCATTTGTTTACCAGCAACACGAAATTCGCAAATTCACCGTAACCGGAACAGCTGTAATCCAATGACTTTAAGTTTGCTATGCTTTCCAGATAGTGTATGTTTTGGTCCCGTTCAAATTTTTGAAAAAAGAAAAAACCTTTGTAATTTTTCATTGGGTAGCCTACGTTTTTCGATTTTTTCCATAGGTCTAATTTTTTAAAAATTATTATTATTATTTGGTTTAATTACCTCATTCATTGTTAAAATCTGTGTAGGCCGAAGTCAGCATTAACAGTTTTTAATAAAATTGAAAAACTAAACTCTAATTTATGCAGGCTTTAACGCCAAAGTAAAATTAAATTTTAAAAACCGAGAAATACAATTTAAAGAAAACTGGAAAATTGTTATATATGGTGGTCAGGATTTATTATTATTTATTCAGGTCTTCAAGACCTGACAGAAGTACTTGGTTCTGTTTTAAAATAACCAAAATTTTTCGCTATTTTTAGTGTCAAATAAGAATATTGAAATATTTATTACGCCTATTTACGAGCATAGAAACTATTGAAATTCTTTTAGTTCACTTTACAGGAACTTACGAAGTAAGATAATTGCTTACTAAGTAAAATACTTACTAAGTAAGATAATTGCCAAAAAATATATTACGTTACTTACCACGAAGTTTGTTTTTTTATTTAGGTTATCAAGAGAAGAGGCTAATAAAAGGACAGTTTACTATATATAATAAGGAGTAAAAGTTATTTATTTAGCGAGCGAAGCAAGGACTCTGTTTCTACTGGAATGTTCAGCATTTGGTTTGTGTGTTTGTACCCAGTTTGGCCAAACGTGTTGATCGATTGTTTTGAAATTTGGTACTGAGGTACCTTGTTTAAAGCCCGAATGAACGCTTTATGTTGAGACTTTTTCCAATTCACTTCCGTTTCAAGACGGCGGCATCTGATTTACAATAACGAGTGTACAGTTTTGGCCAAACGTATTGACCGATTATTTTGAAATTTTGTACGGAGGTAACTTATACAAATACCGAACGACCTATGCGTAATATTTTTTACAATTTACTTCTGTTTCAAGATGGCGGCCTCTGATTTATCGATAACGAGTGTGGGCAGTTTTGATCAAATGAATTGGCCGATTATTTTGAAATTTGGTACGAAGGTACCTTGTATAAAGTCCGAAAGACGTATGTGTAGGATTTTTTCCTATTTACGTGCTTTTCAA
This sequence comes from Callitettix versicolor, assembly GCA_022606455.1. Classification (NCBI taxonomy): domain Eukaryota; kingdom Metazoa; phylum Arthropoda; class Insecta; order Hemiptera; family Cercopidae; genus Callitettix; species Callitettix versicolor. Next base: position 62,397,672 of record CM040184.1, read on the forward strand.
GATGGAGGACTCCGATTTAATAATGTAGTTATTGGTTATTTTCTGAAATATGGTATGAACGGCGAAACCTATTCATAATTTTGACCGTTCCTGAGAATGAGCAAAAATTTCTAATAAAATCGGTTCAATAATTTTTTTCGCAAATATTACGGTTACCGGTTAGAATTTGTGGTAAAAGTTACCAGCGCTGTCGTGTAGCGCTCTGTATGGTTATGTGGTAGCCTACAGTCATCAACTTTGATCACTGCCTCTGGTATACAGTATTGTCGTCCGATAGCGATTAGCCAATGCCACTTGTTGTGAGGCTGTGAAGTGAAAGTAGACCTACTTCTTACGGCACACTTTAGTCATATCTCCGTTCAACTATGACTCTACTCTAGGTCACCCAATAGCGTACGTAGTTCTACGACTGAAGATGCACGCTTCCATGTCAAAGATCATCGAAGAACTTTCTATTGGTTCAACCATTGTAGTTGATATTTAATCCCGACTGGTATCGTAACCTTTAATTAACTTATTTTACTCTAGCAAAGAAAATCATTTGCTGCGGTTATAGGCTTAATATAAAACTTTTTCTGTTTTTAAAATTATTATCTAGTGATGGAAAATTTATGTTATTCGGACATACATTTTTTATCTTTTTTTATATATAAAACAATACAAGACGTTTTGACGTTTGCTGTCAAGTGCCTAATTTAAACACGCAACATGCAACTAAAATTAAACACGCACTCATCAACGTAAACCTAGATGCTTAGACATACTAAAAACATTTCTGTTATTAAACCAAAACTAAAAATCATGCATCATGTTTTCTTCTCCTTTTTATTTTAATTAGAATAATTTATTCAAAAACACATGATTTTTATTTTTGATTCAATAACAGAATTTTATTGTTTTTCCTTATAAATTATAGTTACATGTATTGTATTTTAATAAATAATCTTGTACTTATTGTATTTATTGTTTTTTAAATACGATTTTTTTCGAAAACATTATAAATTAATATTGCTAATTATTAACAACATAACCTGAAACTTATTATAGCCTATCAGCTGTTCGTTACGAATTAATATAAACGACAAATTAACGTAGCTACGTTTTAACAACATAACCTAAAACTTATTATAACCTTTCAGCTGTTCAATAAAATCAACTGACGGTTACGAATTAATATAAAACAACTGATGTTTTAACATAACTACCAAAATTAAATTAACGATTCATTTCATATGTTTACATCGGTCAAACTTCTTCGTAGTTTCCTTAGTGTAGTGGTCATAATGTGAGCCTAAGTTCAGTAATTAGTGGTAATCAACAATATTTGACAACAATTCGATGTAAAAAACGAGGTAAACCTAATTGGGAAAAATATATTTTTCTCATTATTTATTCCACTATTTTGAAAAATATACTATCAAGACCAGTTATATTTTTCTCACGTTTATGGTCTAGCGCAGTCAACAAAACTACCAAATTTCATAATTTTCTAATTTACTGTTTAGACGCTACAGAAGCGTTACTGAAAAATCAAAATTCACACGTAACATATGGTATAGGAAATTTAAAAAAAAAGAAATTTATTGCTCGATAATAAACAGAAATAATCGCAGCACTCAGCAGTCTCGCTGACGTGATAGAAGCGAATTTTCAAAAGTATTTTTTATCTTACTTTTTTTGAAATCATGTAATCAGCATTAAGATCTGCATAAATTAGCATATTAAACATCTTAAATTACAAATACGAAAATTAACCCTGACCGCCGTGAAAAAATTTCTTAATTTCAACGGATTTGGAAAATTCAGAACACTAATTTAAGTAGTTTTAACGCTGATTGAAACATTCAAAGCTGATTTTAAAAAAACTTTAACATGAATGTTTAAAGATTTTTAATGGCCGCCATTTTGAAACTGTTGAACGGATTTCGCTGGTTAATGAAATTGCCCAAGCTGTTACAAAAAAAACGATTTTTCCAATGGAAATTCACTAAAATTATAATAAATTCTTACTGCCGTCGACGTTTTTTTCAGCAAAGTTTGAGTGAATTCTGATTTTGAGAAATTAACTGATTTTTTTTTCGTTGACAACTTTCGAATTGGATTTTTTTGGGTAACAATTAAGTGCGAAATAAATATTTCAGCATAATTTATTTTACTTGCTAAGAAACATTAAGTACAAAATACAATGTGTAAATTTGCAGAGTAAATACAACCTCTAACCAACGGTAATAATGCGATATATGGAGACCAAGGTTAACAAGACTTCGGTAGATTTGATTGAAAAATTTAGGTCTTGTACAGTTACGCGATCTGTCACTCCTTTTACGGTTTCTTAATTTTTACTTCTTAAGTTGTCAAATGCTTACATTTAACAGTTTTAGTTACATTATGCTAATAAATATAAACTTGTTTCTTTGTTTTTTGATTTTTTGAATTTAGTTTATATTACATACGTATTTGTTATTACAAACTTGTAGTTAAACTTATAGCCTCGTGGCGCATGCGTGATAGAAGTAGATATAAAACAAGTTTGTCTTTTATATTAGTGGTTTAATGCACAGTAATTCTTCTGCTCACTTGATAAGCATTTACGAGTACTTTTAACATCTGATTTGATCTTGGTTGTCCTAGTAATAGCTTGTACCTTAGAGTACGGAATAACCAGAACATCGGTAAAATTAAGTGTGTCCAGTTGGCAAACCTGACTACAATTCTTGAGGTCGCTTCTATTATCAAGCCTGATGAAAGTTTTCCCTTCACCTACGCTGATAAAATCATCAGCCATCTTACGTGCGTCCCTCGTTCCTTTCTCCGTTTTTCTTTCACATTTCGAAGTGACCTCTTACACTTTGAACGCCTACTGACTGATGAAACTATCGCTGTGTAAGCTAATCACAGGATTTAAAGAATCTTTGCCAATTCGTCTACCATGCCGTAGAAGCTTAGCGTGTAATAAAACATAGATTTGATATATGAACATTTTATTGTTGAAGCAAAAGATAAAACACACACACACACACACACACACACACACACACACACACACACACACACACACACACACACACACACACACACACACACACATATATATATATATATATATATATATATATATATATATATATATATATATATATATATATATATATATAGATTTACCTAACCTAACTTTAACGACACCTCAAGAAGTAAACTAAAGGCACTTTTTCAAGGTCCCGGTTTGGGTTGCCGTTACCCTACGAGGTTGTACCCAACCGGACTGGGTTACTAGAGGAGCAGATTTCATGTTACGAGCTATTGTTGAGACGGTAAATCTGCTCCTGGGATCTTGGAGCAGATTCTCTATTTATTAACCTCAAAGTTAACGACTTAAATTCTAAGCAATTCATTCGTAACGGTTGAAGGAGACTCACCTCACTAGCTGCGTAGACAAACTTGAGAACTGGTATGCTCTACTGGGTATGACTTCGGTATTTCCGCTTTGCTGTTGCATAAGAACTAGCCTATTTTTCTTTTCTTCCCAGAGGATTTAAGAAAGAACAGCTGGGCAAGAAAGCAATATGTAAGTCTTACAAGATGAATACACCGTCAGGTTTGTCAAAACATTCATAAAATCTCACGTTGGTTTGTGAATGCTGCTGCTAAATAATTCGTGAATCATGCTGAATAAAGTAGAATGTAGTCGGACATTTTTTATTCTGAAAATTTAATTTAAAGGTTTTCATAAATGTAAAATATATCAGACGATTTAAAATTTGTCAGTCGAATCAAAAGTGAAGGTCGATAAGTCATCAGATGCGAACATTTTCTCACACAATAAAACGGTAAAACGATTACGTCAAACTCAAGTACATGGTAAGGTATTAAAACAAGAGCATGTTTAGGTTTTAATGTCGTACTTGTACCTGGCTTAGCTCTTCTAAAACATTGTTACAAAGCAAGGTCAACAGGATAACTTGAGTGGTTCTTGTGATATACAGGGTGTTTGATGAAGTGGTATAACTTCCTGACTTCCTCTCATCAAAAAAAAAAAAATAATAATAAATAAAAAATAAATGAAGAGTTAAATATTAGTCAAACACGTCTTCAGGTCTACACAATTCTTAAGTTCAGCTTAGGTATACACATTCCTTTTATGTAACGTTTTACAAGCGTCCCAAAAACATCATATATATTATTTCTCGAGTCGACATTCCTTTTTCTCAGCACATACTATTCGTACAGGCATAAGTGAGGTATTCTTAGAAAGATTTTTTTTAACCCGTGTCTGACAATGCAAAACGATTTTGCGCTAAAACATACTGTTTCTGGAAAATTTTAACATAAAACACTTTTAACTGTCATAGGCAATACCGCGCGGCATTACAAATCAGACAATATTTTGTACATATTACGAAGCTAACTTATTAATCACTAATAGACAATCAATTAAAAATGCCTCTTTTTTCATATCATGCTTAGAATAATTTAAATTTTTACTTAAGAGTCATTAAACTTATAGGTAAGTGGCCCTATCCCTGCCTGTACAAGCTGGGACAAGCATTTCAAATACCAAACACATGTTTTGGACACTGTTTTTGCACAAATATATTTCTCCTTCCATCGTGCATTTATCTATTGTTAATACGGATATCATAAAATACGAAGTGCAATAAAAATGTCAAAATACAGTTAGAGGTTATCGAGCATCAATTGACTAGAAGACTTTGATTGCGTTTGCTATCACTATAAAAAAGACGCAGGATTGTATTTACTTCAAAGAACAGGATTGTAAGCCTATTTACCAAATGCCGTCTTTACTCACGGACAATTGTATGTAGCCTTTTCAAAGGTATTTAAATTAACTAACATGTTTGTACTCATTAAAGAAAATAAAATACTTATTCAAAAGATTGTGTTTAATTAAAACTTTCATAGTGCAATATTTCGCATACCCTGGTTTTATTAATTTATATAAATGGTATATACGTTAATTTAAATAAACATACACAAATCACCAAAATATAAACGACGAGCAAAATTCTTTTATATTTTCTGTAGGTCAAAGTTACGCATTACTTATCGTCAAAAAATTTAAAACGTTTTGTTTTGGGAGCTATTTTTAGGTTAGTAAATAATTACCAAGAGTTATTGCGAAAATAATAACAAATAATTGTCGCTCGCTTTCTCTGAGTTTAATAACAAACAATAACTTTTGCTATTTTATTGAATACATACATCTACCTTTCCTAGCTTCAAACATTTATTCTGACAAGTTTCGGAATAAATCAAAATCTACGTCCATTATCAAAACTCTTACTGTGCTCAGCAGCAACAAACATTTTGGTAATTGAATGTTTGTTCAATTACCGTTGTTTATATATCGTCAACAAATATAAAATGTTTGATGTCATGAAAGGCAAAATAACTCCATCAAATAACAACATTCCCGGTAAAAAAAAGATGATTATATCACGAACTTCAACTTTTGTTATCTTGTACTTTTTTTTAATCTGATTTTACCGTCATAATCAGTACTAAAATCCTCAGGTATTAGTATTTAAAATTTTTTATGAATTTGATAATTTACGGTGCTAATTTGCGCAATTTTTATTGCGATTGTGAAATCAGATTTAAAAAATAATTAATAAAGTAGGCAGTCGTGGGACTGGCCGACAGAAGTGACTACTTCTTTTGGCATGCCTGACTATATTTCTTTCACTATTATGATTTAATTAGCTGTTACCCGTTGCGGCTTCACCCGCAATTGTAATGTAAGTAATAAAATTTATAGTCGATTTTCAAAATCATGAGCACGTTCATTTCAGTTTAATATATTTCTAAATACAATATTATATGATTTTATGGTTTTTTGCCAAGACATAGATTTTTGCTACTCGACACTAGAATAGGCTATAACTGACCATGGGAGAAGCATGGAGTCCCAAATGTGTTCCTGATACTCTTAATACCCTGTGACTTATTAGTTGTCATTGCAAATGCCAACTTCAATGGAAACTGCAATATTTTAATTTGGAAAGGCAGGTTGTTTGGAATTATAAGATTGTTTCAATTAAAATCATTGCAAATGTAATCTTATAAACAATAATTTTATAATAAATAATAACAGGGATTCATATTTTTAAAACGGAAATACATCTATGTCCATCTCAGGTACCTAAACCATGTTCATTTTAAATTTCATCTCAATCGGTTCAGTAGTTAATGTGGGATTGAATAACAAACAAAAACACACACATAAACTTTCAAATTTAAAATATTATATTAAGAAATATAATAAAATGTTATTAAAACGTCACTGTTGTAGCCTACAGTTAACACATATCACAAAACTGAATACTAAATAATTCAGTTGCACTGGGTAAGTAGTATAATGGCATTTAAATATTTATTATTCACACCTACCAATATATAATAACGTATAAAACGTCACTGTTACACAGTTAACACTTGTCATAAAACTAAATACTAAATAAAGTTGGACTGGTTAAGTAGTATAATGGCGTTTAAAATAATTCAAATATTTATTATTCACACCTACCAATATATAATAACGTATAAAACGTCACTGTCACACAGTTAACACTTGTCATAAAACTAAATACTAAATAAAGTTGGACTGGTTAAGTAGTATAATGGCGTTTAAAATAGTTTAAATATTTATTATTCACACCTACCAATATATAATAAACGTATAAAACGTCACTGTTACACAGTTAACACTTGACACAAAACTAAATAATTAAGTTGGACTGGGTAAGTAATATAATGGCGCGAACATAAAAGTTTTCACTTCAAAAATACATTTTTTTAAAAATATTTTTCCCGTGCAAAACATACATCCATACCCCGCCATAAGATGTCACTTCAAAAATCGTAATTTCTTAAATATTTGAAATGAAAGCCATTTTGTAAAACGGATTTTGCTAGATTATAACTTTTCATAGCTACATACTACCAAAACCGTTTTACGTGCCAAATCGAATCAAAATCGCAGCCGTGAGAATACTAACAAACAAACACATTTAACGACTCCACAAAACAGTAGGGATGAAGATGGGCGCTTATTGCAAGGTCCTGGGTCTAGGTCTTACCACGATGGCAGCTCCAATAGCTCATTTTCCAATAGAAATTTGCAAAAATATCGTTTCAGGTACTATTTTTATGTGCGCTTTTCTCATTATTTTCTTTCTTACTTTCTTACATTACATTCTCATGTAACACCCTGTATAATGTTGAAAGACGGAGAGTTTTTGCATCATGTGAGCCTCTGTTTGTATACAACCTCATTATCAGTTAGCACTAATCTTATTACAAGGCAAAGAATTGTTATCGGTACCATAATGCATTCTACGTGTTAATGTAATTACCATGTTTTTATTTTGTTCTGAACAGCAAAGTTAACTTTACAGCTGACTCTCAATTTCAGTCCGATTCAATTCGAACTTGGTGCAAAAATATATTTTCATAATAGCTTGGACAAGCTCGATAACTAGCAAAATTTATTCAAGAGATTTATTCAAATTTTTAAAAATTCTTAACTTTTTTGTCTTCAAAATTTTTGAAAATCCGATTTCACCACTGTAATTAGCGTTACAAAATTCACAAATTGAATTATTAAAATCCTTTTGAAGTTAAGCATTTTTTTAAAACGATTAAAGTTAATTTTCCTATTTTCAATGTAATTTGAGATTTTAAAATACTGATATATGCACATTTTAATGCTGATTCTGACTGTGATATCAGAATTTTAAAAAGATGGGATGAAGAGAAATATTTTTGGAGAGACTGCTGCTTGCCGCGACTATTAAAGATTTAAAATACCAGACATTTTTAATCTAATGTATTTTTCCTGCTAACAAATTTTTCCAGCGATCTTCGTGGGAAATTTGCGTTTAAACATGTTGAAAATGATCCATTCCTTCGTAAATACTGGTAGGAAAGATTCTAGTTTTTGGAATCCAATTTGTATGAAACTTTTCCTGACATTCAGGTCGAGCAGCTTCAGAATTTCCCTTATAAATAGAAATAATATCAGCTTATTCGTCGTTGGAAATTGAAAACGGCATTTTTACACTACGATAAGTTCACACTCTTTATCTCTATGATACGTCATTGTAACCTATTCAAACAAAGTACACAATCAGCTGATAGTATTACCCAGGTATACACGAAATTTAATATTTAGTAAAGGGTTTTTCTGTTATAAGCTGCATTGGTAACAAAGAACGAGGTGGTGTGTGAACGTTGCTCAAATACGCTGAAATTCCGAAAATTGAAACAAGTTTTAGAATTTTGTACGAATTTTTATTGTGATGTCTCATTTCAAAATATTTATATTGTACATATAAAAAGTAGGTTTGAAAAAAAATTATAATATTTCTTGCAATAAAGATAACTTTAGGTCAGTTAACGATAAGAAACACTTGATTAATTGATTCAGTACTTAAATTATCAGCTGATTTATTGTTGTAGATTCTTAGCATTTTATGCCTAATTAACGGATCAGCTGTTTACAATTTTTTTATATTAATCAGTAGATTTAATAAAAGTCATTAGATAAAAGGCACTATCTGTTTGGAAAATGTCGAATTTATATTTATTAAATAGTCGAAAAGCATTTTTGCGATTACAGAATGAAATATTTCTTTGATTTTTTATCAATGTTAAAAACCATTTTTATTGGAAACATAACATCCAAACTGCAAAAAGCTGTGTAGGTAATTCAATATTCTTCTTTAGAATCGTTGAGATATTGTGTACGATGAATGGAGATTGTGGACAAAAAAAACCGTTGTGGATGCGGGCACAAGGGTCACAGGTGTTTGAGCCTTGCCACTCTTGCCAAATAGAACGAAAGGTCTTCACCCAAGGTCTTACGAAGTTTTTTTCGAGTTCATATTTAAAACGACCCATCACCACCAAGATCGTCCAAAGTACTTAACCGAACTCCAGTTTCAAATTATTCATTTTATTAAACTTAGAAAACCTGATCGAACTTAGGTGAATCATTTCACTTACGTAGTATGACATAACGCAACTGCTTAACACTGGCATCACCTTACGTATTATCGTAAACGTAGTGTTACTGGCTTAACACTGTCATCACCCTACGCATATCGTAAAGTAGTGTTACTGGCTTAACATTGTCATCTCTCTACGCATTATCGTAAAGTAGTGTTACTGACTCAATACTGTCATCACCCTACCCATTATCGTAAACGTAGTGTTACTGGTTTAACACTGTCATCTCCCTACGCATTATCGTTAAGTAGTGTTACAACTCAATACTGTCATTTCCCTACGCATTATCGTAGTGTTACTGGCTTAACACTGTCATCACCTTACGCATTATCGTAAACGTAGTGTTACTGGTTTAACACTGTCATCTCCCTACGCATTATCGTTGAGTAGTGTTACTGACTCAATACTGTCATTTCCCTACGCATTATCGTAAAGTAGTGTTACTGGCTTAACACTGTCATTACCCTACGCATTATCGTAAACGTAGTGTTACTGACTTAACACTGTCATCACCCTACGCATTATCGTAAAGTAGTGTTACTGGCTTAACACTGTCATTACCCTACGCATTATCGTAAACGTAGTGTTACTGACTTAACACTGTCATCACCCTACGCATTATCGTAAAGTAGTGTTACTGACTTAACACTGTCATTACCCTACGCATTATCGTAAACGTAGTGTTACTGACTTAACACTGTCATCACCCTACGCATTATCGTAAAGTAGTGTTACTGACTTAACACTGTCATCACCCTACGCATTATCGTAAAGTAGTGTTACTGACTTAACACTGTCATTACCCTACGCATTATCGTAAACGTAGTGTTACTGATTAACACTGTCATTTCCCTATGCATTATCGTAAACGTAGTGTTACTGGCTTAACACTGTCATCACCCTACGCATTATCGTAAACGTAGTGTTACTGACTTAACACTGTCATCACCCTACGCATTATCGTAAAGTAGTGTTACTGGCTTAACATTGTCATCTCCCTAATCATTATCGTAAACGTAGTGTTACTGGCTTAACACTGTCATTTCGCTAAGGAATACTATGACCCTACGGGTTTAACACCCTACATACTACCATAACGTTATGGGTATTTCACAGCCATAACGCTAACACTGTCATTTCACTACGAAATACAATATCCCTTTGTGTTTAACACTGTCGCTTTCCTACACCCTAGCATAAATAACGTTAAGGCTTACAATGTCATTTTACTACACACTACCACAACGTTACGGGTTTAGTACAGTCATTTCCCTACGCACTACCACAGTGTTAATACACTGTCATTTCACTATGCACTAGCACAACGTTACTGGCTTAACACTGTCACTTCACTACGCACTTTTAGAACGTTATTGGCTTAACACTATTATTTCTTCGCACTATTAGAACGTTACTGGTTTAACACTGTCATTTCACTATGCACTATTAGAACGTTACTGGTTTAACACTGTCATTTCACTACGCACTATTAGAACGTTACTGGCTTAACACTATCATTTCACTACGCACTATTAGAACGTTACTGGCTTAACACTATCATTTCACTACGCACTATTAGAACGTTACTGGTTTAACACTGTCATTTCACTATGCACTATTAGAACGTTACTGGCTTAACACTATCATTTCACTACGCACTATTAGAACGTTACTGGCTTATCACTATCATTTCACTACGCACTATTAGAACGTTACTGGCTTAACACTATCATTTCACTACGCACTATTAGAACGTTACGGGCTTAACACTGTCACTTCTCTAAACCCTACCATAAATAACGTTATGAACTTACACTGCCATTTCTCTACACACTATTAGAACGTTACTGGCTTAACACTATCATTTCACTACTCACTATTAGAACGTTACTGGCTTAACACTATCATTTCACTACGCACTATTAGAACGTTACTGGCTTAACACTATCAATTCACTACGCACTATTAGAACGTTACTGGCTTAACACTATCATTTCACTACGCACTATTAGAACGTTACTGGCTTAACACTATCATTTCACTACGCACTATTAGAACGTTACTGGCTTAACACTATTATTTCTTCGCACTATTAGAACGTTACTGGTTTAACACTGTCATTTCACTATGCACTATTAGAACGTTACTGGTTTAACACTGTCATTTCACTACGCACTATTAGAACGTTACTGGCTTAACACTATCATTTCACTACACACTATTAGAACGTTACTGGCTTAATACTATCATTTCACTACTCACTATTAGAACGTTACTGGCTTAACACTATCACTTCACTACGCACTATTAGAACGTTACTGGCTTAACACTATCATTTAACTACGCACTATTAGAACGTTACTGGCTTAACACTATCATTTCACTACGCACTTTTAGAACGTTACTGGCTTAACACTATCATTTCACTACGCACTATTAGAACGTTACTGGCTTAACACTGTCACTTCACTACGCACTATTAGAACGTTACTGGCTTAATACTATCATTTCACTACTACTTACTGGCTTCACTTCACTTCACTACGCACTATTATAACGTTACTGGCTTAACACTATCATTTCACTACGCACTATTAGAACGTTACTGGCTTAACACTATCATTTCACTACGCACTATTAGAACGTTACTGGCTTAATACTATCATTTCACTACTCACTATTATAACGTTACTGGCTTAACACTATCATTTCACTACGCACTATTAGAACGTTACTGGCTTAACACTATCATTTCACTACGCACTATTAGAACGTTACTGGCTTAACACTATCATTTCACTACGCACTATTAGAACGTTACTGGCTTAACACTATCATTTCACTACGCACTATTAGAACGTTACTGGCTTAACACTATCATTTCACTACGCACTATTAGAACGTTACTGGTTTCTCTACACACTACACGCTACATTGTTAACAAACAGTGTCAATTCCCTACGCAATACATTAAGCTGTTCACTAAATACTGTCATTTTGTTATTTAATATCACTACAATATTATTAACACTGTTATTTCCCTACTCAGTACCAGTAAGATGTTTTTTTCCTTAACGTCCGTACTTTATGCCAGTTAGACTAACGAGGTCAAGGTATCATCGTTAACGGTAAGGAAAAAGCAATGATATAACTGCGACTCGAACCCACGACCTTAATGTGTGCAGTTCAGAGACGCAGCAGACTGGCCGTTAAGCTCAGGACTAAATACTTAGTTGCTCTATTAATTACTATCATGCGAAGGACTATCATTGTTCATACAGTAGTATCATTACGCTTGATGTTAACACTGCCATCGTTAACTGGCCTAAAGTTTTCTTTACTGCAAAAAAGGAAAAAATTTTAACTTTTTTCAAACCTACTTTTTATATGTACAATTGAAATATTTTAAAATGAGACCTCACAATAGAAACTAGTACAAAACTTTAAAACGAATTGTATTTTCGAAATTTGAGCAACGTTCAAATATCAAATCTTTGTCTATGTTCTTATTGCAAGTTATACGAAACAAAAATGCCTGCTTTGATTAAATATTAAATTTCGCCTGATGCAAATTTGGTATTGGATAATTTCCATTGGATAATGAACTATTGGAGGTTTGATTCAAATTTAGTGTTAAAAACCTATTTTGGTAATTGTTTTGGTGAGTATAGAAATAGTTTTTGAAGATGAAGGTTCTCCAAAACGCGTCAACGAAAGAAGAATTGACGAAGCTAGGGAAGGTAGATTATTATATGAACATAGTCACAGTTATTGTTTGTGTATTTTGATATTTTAATATTTACAGATTTCAACTCAAGGATTTAAAACGAATAAGGGTTTAAGCAGGGATGTTGCCTCTCCCCAACATTGTTTAAAATTTACTTAGATCAGGTCCTGAAAGGATAGAAAAACAATTGTAAAGGTATGGGCAATCCTCTACAAGACGACAACACTCTATACACGCTATGTTTTGCGGACGACCAGATTGTCCTCGCACAAGAGCATGAGGACCTCGGATATATGGCTCGCAAATTAATAGAGGAATACAGTAAGTGTGGACTTGAAGTGAATCTGGGGAAACGGAGTGCATGTGCATTGGAGGACGGCAGCACGACATAATTTTAGAAGGTGGATGGAGGATACGGCATTCTAAAAATTATACGTACTTAGGACTTAAAATGTCACAAGATGGTACATTAGATGAAGGAATTAAAGAACGAATAGTATTTGGAAGGAGAGCTGTATCTATGCTGAACGGGGTGTTGTGGGGTCAAAACATTTCAAAAGAGAATAAAAAAAGAATTTATGACACAATTGTGAAAAGCATTATAACATATGGTAGTGAGGTATGGCCAATTAAGAGCAGAACAGAAAGAATGCTGTTGGTTACTGAGATGGACTTTTGGAGAAGAGCGCCAGGAAGATCAAGAAAAGAGAGAGTGAGAAATGAAAGTATACGGAGGATAATGGACGTAAGGCATACAATTGGATATAAGAACAAAACAACTGGTTTGGTACGGGCATGTACAAAGAATGCTGGATGAGCGAATTCCCAAAAAAATTATGCAATGGCGAACACCTGGAAGAAGAAAACGAGGAAGGCCGAGACTGAGCTGGAGAGAGGGAGTCGAAAAGGAAATAAAAAAAGGGATCTACCAGAAGACCTGTGGTGGGACCGCGATCGGTGGAGGTTGGAGATCGGAAGACGGCGTAGAACGTTGTAGACCGAATTATAGATAGATAGATTTCAACGCTGATTAACAATAGAGCAATCAATTTTTCAAAAAAGTGTAAAATAAATAAATTATTTTTTTGAAATTAGCTTCCATCACGTCAGCGTTATAGTCGCTTGACATTGTTATTTAACATTTCTAATCTTAGAATACTATTAATGTTATTGACCTTTTAACTGACTGAGTATTGGCAGATTTAAAACAAGTAATTATTTATAATTGTGTTATCAGTTTCGCCTTATCTAGTGGTGAGGTCATAATATCCTTACTGGACGGTTTCACTCTGACGTTTTTGCTGTATGACATGAGATCATAGGTCTTATTTGATTAGGCCTGTTGAAGAAAGCTAAATATTTACTTCTCTAACGTAAATAAAGTGGAGTAGTTATTATGCATGACAATACAAGAGACAGTTCAATTATTACAAAAGTACTAATTGAGGAAAATCATTATATTTTCTATACGAACTAGTCTATAAGGAAACTAGTCACTGTTTTCAAAAATTCATTTTGAGATTTTCGTATATATAGTCGTTTTCAGACCCACCGAGTTCAAAAATATAATTTTTACATAAGATATCTGTCCGTTTTTTTAATTATTATTATTAGGATCCTAAGGCAAAATCACGAGTCCTTATAAATTCGTGCGATTCTGTCTGACTATCGATAATACACTTCTTGCACGTAAATGATGTGATCGATCTCTTAAACTTTTGGCGAAAATGGTCCTTGCAGTAGCCCAAATTCAAGAAGAATATAGAAATTAACGGCAAAAAATATAGGGATTAACGGCAAAAATATAGGGATTAACGGCAAAAATATAGGGATTAACTGCAAAGATATATTGATTAAAGGCAGAAATATATGAAGAATCAGTTGAGAAATAAGCAATTAATAGAAAATAAAGAGTGCTTACCTTTTCATGGCACTATTTTTATTGTAATAAACGTCACAAAAACTTTATTACAATCATATTTACATTATTTTTTAAAAACGTGAAAGACCATTTGGAAAGCTATTGACAATAAACGGAAAATCAGCCTAACTTTACTGAAATAGACTACAATGAAATTACAAATGAAGATTCATAACCTAAAGATTCATAACTTAAGCACTTAGGTATAATTTTCACAGGTTTTAAAAATATTTTATAAAATTGAATTTTATTTGATATTATGTAATATTAGCAAATAGTTATGAAAATAAAGAATTCATTTTGGTTTATATAGAAGAACTAGAATGTATGTTTGGCTGCATGTTTATTTGATGCATAAACGTTAGGCTACACAAACTGTATTACAATCATATTTACATTATTTTTTAAAAACGTGAAAGACCATTTGGAAAGCTATTGACGATAAACGTAAAATCAGCCAAACTTTACTGAAATAGACTACAATGAAATTACAAATGAAGATTCATAACCTACCTGCATTGTAGCTAAGCAATTCGATTTTTGTATATAATTCAACAATTACATTTGGTTTGTGACCAAAAGTTTAAGTGAAATTTGGTTAACTATTTTTCAAAAATAGTGTCGAAATTCGCTTTTTTTACAGCTCAACAACTTTTTTTTGGAGGTAACTAGAATCGTAATTATTTGCCTAGATAATTTAGAGTTATAAATTTTAATCAAATTAATTACAGATAATAATTATCACAACGTTGCACAAGCTATCTCTGATTCACCTAGATTAGTTCAGGAATGTACCTAAGCACACAAACAAGAAACCGTGTTCCTACGCAAAAATTTGCTTATGAAGTTATCGATAAAAACCTACAAAATAAACAACTCGTTTCATAGTACTGTTGATTACCTTTTTCCTAAAAAATAAGGGATTTGTTTCTTAGTACTGATTGCCCCTTCTGCCTAAAAAAAATGCAACTAGTTTCATAGTACTGTTGATTGCCCCTTCTCCCTAAAAAATATGCACTAGTTTCATAGTAATCTTAATTGTCCATTCTCTATAAAAAAAAGTAAGCAACTAGTTTCATAGTACTGTTGATTGCCCCCTTCTCCCTAAAAAATTAACAATTTGTTTATAAACAATGTTTATTTTTAAGTAATAATGTTTATTTCATAGTACTGTTGATTTCCCCTTCTCCCTATATGCAACTAGTTTCATAGCACTGTTGACTGCTCCTTCTCCCAAAAAAAAGCAACTTGTTTCATAGTACTGTTGATTGCCCCTTCTCTCTAAAAAATATGCACTAGTTTCATAGTAATCTTAATTGTCCATTCTCTATAAAAAAAAGTAAGCAACTAGTTTCATAGTACTGTTGATTGCCCCCTTCTCCCTAAAAAATTAACAATTTGTTTATAAGCAATGTTTATTTTTAAGTAATAATGTTTATTTCATAGTACTGTTGATTTCCCCTTCTCCCTATATGCAACTAGTTTCATAGCACTGTTGACTGCTCCTTCTCCCAAAAAAAAAAAAAAGCAACTTGTTTCATAGCACTGTTGATTGCCCCTTCTCTCTAAAAAATATGCACTAGTTTCATAGTAATCTTAATTGTCCATTCTCTATAAAAAAAAGTAAGCAACTAGTTTCATAGTACTGTTGATTGCCCCCTTCTCCCTAAAAAATTAACAATTTGTTTATAAGCAATGTTTATTTTTAAGTAATAATGTTTATTTCATAGTACTGTTGATTTCCCCTTCTCCCTATATGCAACTAGTTTCATAGCACTGTTGACTGCTCCTTCTCCCAAAAAAAAAGCAACTTGTTTCATAGCACTGTTGATTGCCCCTTCTCTCTAAAAAATATGCACTAGTTTCATAGTAATCTTAATTGTCCATTCTCTATAAAAAAAAGTAAGCAACTAGTTTCATAGTACTGTTGATTGCCCCCTTCTCCCTAAAAAATTAACAATTTGTTTATAAGCAATGTTTATTTTTAAGTAATAATGTTTATTTCATAGTACTGTTGATTTCCCCTTCTCCCTATATGCAACTAGTTTCATAGCACTGTTGACTGCTCCTTCTCCCAAAAAAAAGCAACTTGTTTCATAGCACTGTTGATTGCTCCTTCTCCAAAAAAAAAAAAAAACAACTTGTTTCATAGCACTGTTGATTGCTACTTTTCCCTAAAAAAACTACTCGTTTCATAGCACTGTTGATTGCTCCTTCTCCAAAAAAAAAAAAAACTTGTTTCATAGCACTGTTGATTGCTCCTTCTCGCTAAAAAAGAACTGGTTTCATAGCACTGTTGACTGCTCTTTCTCCCTAAGAAAAAACAACTGGTTTCATAGCACTGTTGACTGCTCCTCCCTAAAAAAAACCAACTTGTTTCATAGCACTGTTGACTGCTCTTTCTCCCTAAGAAAAAACAACTGGTTTAATAGTACTGTTGACTGCTCCTTCTCCCTAAAAAAAAAAAACTTGTTTCATAGCACTGTTGACTGCTCCTCCCTAAAAAAACCAACTTTTTTCATAGCACTGTTGACTGCTCCTTCTCCCTAAAAAAAGAACTTGTTTAGTAATACTATTGATTGCTCCCTTTTGCCTCGTTTTCACCGCGAAATCGTTATATTTAAGAGCAAAAATCCTTGAAGTTTTCATTTAATCTACGTAATTTCTGATAGAAATATTATTTGTACGCTATTATT
This sequence comes from Callitettix versicolor, assembly GCA_022606455.1. Taxonomy (NCBI): domain Eukaryota; kingdom Metazoa; phylum Arthropoda; class Insecta; order Hemiptera; family Cercopidae; genus Callitettix; species Callitettix versicolor. The sequence continues at coordinate 62,415,043 of CM040184.1, forward strand.
ACATTTAATATTAACAAATTATTATTATTAAAACTATTATTGAGAAATTGTTAGTAATTAGTACGCTATTGTTATGCTTAGTAGCTGTTTTTTCTAGTTTTGTCAAAAGTTTTGTTTTATATTTTTGACGCATTTCGTTATCAAAAATTACTTACATACTCTAAAGTACTCTGTAAGAGTAAACCAATAAGTTTTGATGATGTAGGTTATCCGAAACGCTAAAACAAGTCAGAAATGGAGACAAATTTAGGAAAGGCAGATGAACGTATTTAATATAATAAGCAAACATTTTTCTTTAACGTGACTTTCACAAAATTAATATCGCGCAAAAAATTCTAAGGTCATCATCAACAACAAAACCATAAAAGCATAAACATCTTAGCTCAAGATTCCGATAGATAACCGTTGGCGCTTTTATTATACTGATAAACAACAGCTGATGAGATAACGGCTAGCCTCAGCAACAGGTGTGTCAAATGCTCTGTGTCACTTGCGTGCCAAGAACTTGAACTCTCCGCGTAGTGACGGTAAAGAAATATATTTTCTGTCTTAAGGTCAACAACACTGAACCTTAAGATGGGCTTTGTTCCAATTATACAATTACAAAAATACAATTTTCCAAGTACACAATTTTCGATTAAGTACATCTGTTTAATTTTCATGTTACACGGCAATGCCTGGTTAATTATATCACACACCAGTTGGACAGGGCAGTCTATAAATAGGCAGATCTTAGTTAAATATAAACCAACCGAGTAAGAAACATAGATTTGAGAGAAATGAATATAGTATAACATTTTCAGATACTTTAATCAATGAGAATTACATTCTTATCGATAATGTTTCTTGTATTAAACCGTGTGACCACCAAATGCGGAGCGGAATAGGTATTCAAAACCTAACCTATTGTTTTAAATCTAAATACGACCACTGAAAGCGTAACGAAGCTGAGCGGGAGTCAGGCGGCACCGCTAGCATCACTTCGACTCTGTCTAGGTTCGGTTTAAAGCTAACTCCACTTCCCCCACCACCAGGCTGACCACGCCCCCAAACTTATTATTTCTCGTTACCGTTGCTTAGGTTACGGTTCTTTCATAGAATCCGTTACATTATGCCTAAATAGACTTAAAGATAAAAACGCGTTCATTAAATTGACTGAACTCCGCTTCCGGTTGCCGTTCACCTTTGGCTTAGCTCAACACAGCTCTCCTCATTTAGTGGCCCGGACTTAAGGTAATCTTGAAAGGTCTAATGATTACGTAACTTTTATTTGTTACAATAAATTAAAGCTGAGCTGTATTTATCATTCCATTGATGATCCATTGCAATAATAAATTAAGAGTAAAAACCATTTTTGTGCTTTATATTTTGGACATTTAATTTTAAATCTATGGCCAATACGCATCCTAATTGTTTTTGCGTTTTTCATCTATGTCTAAATTTAAAAAATTTTAATGCTCTAATGACTAAATTTATTTCCCCTAATCGATAACTGGAAAAACCCCCAAATCCATTCAGATTTTTATTTTTAACAGTTTCAAATTTTGAGTTGACTTTTTTTCTAACGTCAGCGTTAACGAAAAAGGTAAAACTTACGGTAATTTCCGAACTGCGACCTTGAGATGCGCAGTTCAGTGTCGCAGCAGGCTGGCCGATGTCATAGCCACAACGACCACAAAGCTCTTCGAGTCTGTAATAATTCTTCGATATATTTAGAAGGATAAAAATGCTTTTATGGATTAGTTTCATGAGACATTATTCCAACCGATGAGACCGATCCTTTTTGATATGTGTATCTTGTGTATCAATGATTATGAATCTGCTCTTCTGAACAAGGAAAAACCCAAGACACATTATCACAGCGTTGCATTTGTCTTCTGATGTCAACAAGGAAAACTTGATTTATTTGAATAGTGGAATGTTAAACAAGTGTTGTAGTACAAACAGCTTAAGTAATGTGTAAGTGTGTGAGCGCGCGCGTGTGTGTACTGTTGAAAAAATCGAGCTCAAGATACAGCGGATCTATACGTTTTCGGTTCCCTTGAGTCAAAAACCGTGGTTTTTATTTTGGTATCTGATAGACCATGTAGATCTCGAATCGTGTACATTGCTGGATACTAAATTTTATAAAATATTTTGTAATGTAGGTCTAGTTTTCCCATACTCAAGATCGCGTTTTAATTAAAAAGCCATTTTTTTAGTCGATCAACCCGTTGGAAATAAATTTTATCAAAATCGGCATTACCGATTTTCATAAAATTTTACTCAAACATAGTCCATAAATATCAGAACAAAACGCAATTTTACGCCGAAAAGCTAAAATTCTCACAGAAAATTAAACTTTTCTCATAAAAGTTGGTGAAAAACTCTAGGGCATCCTATAAATGTTGGGCAATATTGTTCGTATTATTTGTTTGGAGACCTTATACAATTATAACCTTTGTACCACATTTCATTTACTTAGCAATATATAAGTTTGTGTTAGTCAAAATATACACAGTAGGAATCTATAACGCATACGTTAATTAAAAATGCAGGGGGCAGAACGCAAAGTGTAACACTGTGTACTTAAATTGCCTATTTTGCCCCTGACTGAATTCAACCCTGCAGTGTGAACCAATGTTGTATAACAGCCCCGTAATGCTTGCTAATTCTATATAACGCAATAGTTCTCTACGAAACTTTACAAACACTTTGGTTCTACAAAACAAAGACCTACTTACAACCTAGAACAGGAAACGGGAAGTGTCTGCTTGACCGTTAATTGAAGGAATATATTGTCAATTAACGGTTGCTCAATAGGCTAATGTATTTTTTTTTACAGTAAAGTCTAATATCAAACTTACAGCAATCAGCATTTCCGGTTTTTTTATAGGTTAAGACGGATGTTAAACCAAATCAAATGTTCGACCAGATTCTCAATCAATACAAATACGTTTCAAGGTTGACTTAGATTCAAAAAATAATTGCCAGTGAGATTAGTAGCTGTGACTATAACCACACATGATTTATCATAAATTACAGTGTATTTTGCATACAAACTGTGTATAATTTAAATAATAATGTTTTAACAACGTTACTGAATAGTTCATTTTCATAATCGCTCTTTTTTTTATCTTAATATTACACTAATAAACCAAATTTACCTCTAACGGCCTTCCAATATTCCAACAACAGTATTTTACATTCCAAGAAGAGCTTGTTAAGGAGGAAGCGTGTACAGCACATTTTTCGCATCGCTGGATGTTGAACACTTTCACAGATATAAAATTCGCACTTTTAGTTCCCACTGCGTTGATTTTTTTTATTTTATTAATATTTTATTTTTTTTTTAACGTCCGACTATTGTGCACACTTGGGCTAATGCAGACGATGGGATGATTTATAGCTTATGAAAATGCCAAGCCTTCGCGTGGAATCGAACCGGGTCCTCGGGGTGAAGCCTAGTACGCTATCCACTAGGCCACCGAGGCGGCTTGATGTTTTTTATAAGTTTCAAACGAAATTGATCTTTTTATGAACAAATGTTTGAGAAAAATTTGTATTGTATTGTAATACAATGTACGGTGTCCACGAGATATCGTGGAACGTATTCGTATCGTTGGCGTGATGGAAGCGAATTTCCAAAGAGTAACAATCTTACAATAATTTCTCCACTACATTGAAGATTCGAAAATGAATTCTGATCGCCGTCAGATTCATTATTTTCAATGTAATTTAAAAATGCGAAATGCGCGCGCACGCGAACACGCACAAATACGTACATATTTGAAGTACCGTCATAAGGATCTCGCTGATCTAATAATTCAATCTCCAATGAAAACTCGCTAACAACGTCATAAAATATCATGTGATAAAGAAACAGCTGATCGGTTCGAACAAATGATCTACAACTGATTAGCTCAAAATTATTTCTTTATTACATTTCCTTAGCCTGTGTAAATTTAATATGATCATTTGATGGGGGCAAATCACAGCTGCGGGCGTAGTGAGTGATTGACTTGCGAACAGAACAGTTTTAACATGTATCGTGTTTTAGGGATGGTTGTGATGTCGGATTTAACGCGTTGCGTGCTATTGCATGTATAAAAAATATAATTGTGACTACTTCTAAACAGCTGATTTCATACAACAGCTGTTGCTTCAATATCACTTCAATTGAGGTTATGTTGTTGAATTTCTAAATAAAATTAACAATAAAATTATGTTTTAAATGAAGAACAAAGATTAAGATAAAAATGAACGAGAAAGACTATGACGATTAGAAAATAAAACGAAAAAATGAAATTAACAATGAAAATGTTACAATTAATAAAAGAGTTATGACTGAAAAGCAACATCAACTAATTTCTCGAGGAAACGAGAAAAGCATGATACATTATTTATATTTTTGGTTCGGTAAAAGAAGAGTTTTATATCACAGTCTATTCGTAAATTAGTAAAAATGTTTAACCGTGTAACCAGTGTCTCAAGTAGTTAGGTTATGCAGCTGAGGATTGAACCTGATTACGGTGGCAGTTAGGTTATGTCAGTCACAGGAAGAGATGTTTGCAATTATGCAATAAGTAGGCCGTTGCACTTTTATAATTAGACCTGGTTACTGTGCGACTTCGTACAACTAATGTATCATACTTATGTGCAGACTGTATCATATTGACAGATTACAATTTATTTCCAGAACGCTTTTTTTTTAATTTAAAAAAATTGTGTGCCTAACATGAGACATGAATCTTTATATATGATAAAAAATCAAATTTTGGTTAAGGGGTTTTTAAAAAATTCCCGTTTATGAGAGCCTCTCAAATTTCCTTCTTAGTTATTCGTATATTTTTATTACTCCTTCAGGTTTTGTTTTATTGGTATTTTTAAGAACTGAACATTGAAGCTTTCACAGTTAAATATATCTTGCACTTAATTAGTTTGTGCAATATAATTTAATATTTGTAATTTAATAATAATATTTAATATAATAATTAATAGTGCAATATAATTAGTTTCTGAATATTATTTACATGTTATTAACGAGTTTAATAATGTTGTACTACATTCCCAGCGGAGCCATCACAATTATTAGGACATTAACATTTGTTTATATTGTATAAGATTGATGTTATATATTTTTTTCTTATTTATAATGTAAATTAGTTTTGTTTAATATCAATTGCGTATAGTTACAATTTATTAATAAAATCAGTAATGTAATTAGACTAATGTAAACCAACAATGAGCAATGATTACTTTATTTTTTCTTCTGTCGGGTCAGTCCTTCACCTTCCCCCCGACTGCAACATTTTTTTGTAATTCATGCAAGAAGATTTATTTAAATTGACGTATGGATTTGGAATTTCTGACTTTTCGGGACTTTCGCGAAAGTCATTATTTTAACCTTTTTTTGTTTATATTATATTTGCGCTATATTATTTCGTTGAGAGACATTAATCCACGGAATTTTAAATTTATTACGGCACAAGTACGATAAATTAGTAATTTTAGCTATTTATTACGGCACAAGTACGATAAATTAGTAATTTTAGCTATTTATTACGGCACAAGTACGATAAATTAGTAATTTTAGCTATTTATTACGGCACAAGTACGATAAATTAGTAATTTTAGCTATTTATTACGGTATATTATTTATTACGGTACTATATATTACGGTAGTCCACTTTTACTGTCCGCCATGACACTAGTTACAAAGGTTGTTAGTACTTCTTAAGAAATACGAGTTATATATACGTAACAAGTGAGTTAAACTTCAAAGAGATAAGTCGAGTTTTGTTATGAAATTCTCTCGATAACATTTATAATATATATATATATATATATATATATATATATATATATATATATATATATATATATATATGCACAAATCAGAATAGACCTACAACGCAGAAATAGACAGAAATAGACGTTGAAGACAGGAACGCATACAGGAGAAAGATGCTCGGTTGGAAGGTCCCAGAGAATGAAATCCCAAAGAGAGCAGGGGTAAAATGGACGGAGGAGCGGAAGAGGATCCATGGGGACAGGATGAGGGAGGTGTGGAGGATTAGAAGGAACAAGACATGAGTCGGAGTGCTTTGCGTGATCCAACAGGATACGCGAATGTGTGTGTGTGTGTGTGTGTGTGTGTGTGTGTGTACTCATTATTGATAACTCTAATTTAAATTGTCTTTTTCCCCATTAAAACACGTTTCCCACTTTCGCACGGTAGGAATATTGAGGTTATGTCACTTTTATTTTCACTTTTTTTGTAACTTCCTGTTATTTCCTTATTTTTGAATTTCAGAATACTAATATTGGGTATAAAATAAAGCGTTTTAGTACAAAATTACCAAAATTGACAGAGGTTTCAAAAACTCAGTTGATTTGACAGAATCAATAAACGTAAAATGTTTATGATTCTGTCTTTGTCCATTATGAGTCCCTGTGCACTTATCAGCTCCTGTACTGAGTTCTTGGCGAGGTATGCACCTTCTTTAATCTCCAGCTATTAGCTGTTCTGTAGAAGGACACAGTAAAAAATATTTCAAATTGCAAAAACATTCTTCTCATTCAATTGCTTTCCAAAGTGTTAGTTATCGAATCAGATTTTCCCCAAAATTCGATATACGTGAATATTTATAACTAACACAAGTGTGCTAAATTTTAAAAAGAACAGCCGCCTCGGTGGCCTAGTTGATAGCGTACTGGGTTTCACCCCGAGGAACCGGGTTCGATTCCCGGTCGGGGCTTGGCATTGGCATACGCTATAAATCATCCCATCGTCTGCATTATTCCAAGTGTGCACAATAGTCGGACGTTAAACACCAAAAAAAAGAACAAATTTAAGGTTCCAGAGTAAATCGGGAAAATAGAGGTCAGTGTTTGTTTTTGTTTTGTTTTTTTTTTTAATTTATCTTCGAACCAGTTTTAATTTATCTTTCTTCCAGTTAGCTACAATGTTTTATTTATGACCAAAATGTGTGCATATTCTGGTAAACGTATTTTGGAAAACTAAGCCGTATTTCAGTTTTTCCTAATTGATCGAGGCAATTGCAATCCATTTCTTTTAAAAAATTACCTCATTTGTTGCGCCACAGTAGAACCTACGCAAATAATTGCTAGACTACAACTCCTTCACTGTTAAGATTTTATCTTAAGCTACGAATTAAAAGATAATGAGAGACATTTATAAGCATAATGGAAGACTATCCGTAATCACGTGACCATAAGTGCGTAGCAGACTATATGAGCCGTACTTGTGTTGGTGTATTAAATATGTCGACGGTCTCACTCAGCTGTATAGCTGATGCGAAGAAAGTTAGTGCTTAATTTTTGTATATAGGTAAAATAAAATATGGTTTGTTAATTTGCAATTATTACGATTATGAAACCGAATATTCAAAAGGTGTATGCGACAGTTACAATTTTTTAGAACAATAGCTCACAGGTTCGAGTGTTATTATATTCAAATTTATTTAGAATATTTTCGGAGCAAAATCAACGAATTTTTCTTTCAACAAACCAAAATATTACCATCTTGGCGGTATAAAAAATGTCATTAAACTTTCTTCCGATTCTTTTTTTCACTTTGGGTGAGCTCAGTGAAAAAAGAAACGTAAATAATATCGTAGATCTTTCGTCTGGTCAGCAGTGAATTCGGGGGGGGGGAGTAATAAAATAATCGTTTGTCTTTATATATTTCAGCAAATCTGCTAGTGTGTTTGTTAATAATACAACCAGAAATACAGAACCTTTTTAAAAAATTATTGACACTCACCTGAAATTTCATGAGTGGCTTCATTTTAACATAACCTACAATTTTTTTTATCTGTGGAATTTCTCGGAAATGGACAATTTTCAACTTGGAAACCGGAAAATACGTCAATTTAATGATGTTTAAAATATATACGATCAATCCTTTGCTTTCCATTTGAATCTTAAGATAATTTAATACAAAAATTTTTAAAAATGGCCTACAAAAATACTGGGCCGTTTATCGAGACCTCCACTCCCAACGTATAAAAATAACTGAAGAATAAAAATTTATCAACAACCAGCTAACTTTCTCGCAATTGTTTAATAAATTTTAGTACAATCAAACGTACTGCACCTACTGTTTACTGCTAAATGTACTGTACACTCAAATTAACGGACACCCCTCTCCTCCACCACCTTGACTAGGTAGGCCTCACGTTAGCTTCAGATCGTGAGTGGTGGAGGGGCCAATTGATCCTGACACGAATCATGTTTAAGGTGTAGGTTTTAAAAAAATTGCCAAAAAAGTAGCCAGCATAAAAATTTGATTGCACTATTCCTTGAACACATTACACTATATATATTGTGTTTTACATTTTACTATATAGGCCCCTATACTTTTTTTAAACAACCAGCCTGAAACTCAGCTGGTTGTTGATAAAGTTTCATGACCTCGTTATTTTTTACGCGTTGGGATTTTATAAATCGTCAAAAGGCTTAATACTTTTAGCCCTATGTTTTTATTTATTAAATTATTTTAACATTCACGCGATCCAAAGGTTTGATCTTACCGTTTTAATGCATCATTAAAATTGACGAATTTTTCGTTTTCAAGATTGAAAGCTGCCCATTTCCGAGAATTTCTACACATTAAAAAGTTGTGGATCACGTTAAAATGAACCCACGAGGGAAGTTTCGGAATAGAGTCAATAATTTGAAAAACGTTCCGGACTAAAAGTTCTTAAACTGTTTTTAAATAGTTTTTTTTAATTTTCGTCAAAATAATTAAAACATATTTGTTGTTGGCTACAGTTTATTGATAATTTTGATTTTTTGTACAAAAATAGGCTTTTTAAATTAAAGAAAAGTTTGTAATATGTAAATTAAACACAAAATACACCTACATGCCAATTTTTATTGGAATTGGTTAATTATTTTACATATATATATATATATATATATATATATATATATATATATATATATATATATATATAGCTTAAGTGCATTTAAGTGCACAGAAGGGCAGCGACCCATGTAAAAACTACATTAGAACACACAGGTCTAAAAACTGGTATGGCCTATCCAACCCAATTTTAAAATCGATTTCTTTACTATTAATATAATTCCTATATACCTTCTTTGTAATGCGAGAACGTATCAAAAAATAAATGTAATCATTAAATAAAAAAGTTATTACTACTGTCAGAATCAATCAATTATAGGCCTACAAGTTCGTCAAATCAAATAAATTTTAAGTTCTTAATGTTGTTTGTTATCTGCTTGCAACGTGACGTTCAAAGAATTAGGTTATTTTAAGGTCGACAATGAATTAGAGGTCATACTTCTTAGCTGTTTTTAAAAGCTGTTTTCTGCACTTTAATTAGCAAAAACGAAAAAACATAACCTAAAAATAAAAACGGTTTACGGTAGTAATTTCGTGAAAGTTGCGTTTATCAAATTTAATCAAGGACAACTATCTCTTTGTTTATGTTTACATCCCCTTCCTTGAACTTGGCAGTGACGTCAATGCGAGAATAACGGTCAGTAACCTAACCTGTTGCTCTCTAATTCCTTTTTGTATATTCCGGCAATTACTGCCCTTGGAGAAGAAAAAACCAGTCGAATCTACGTCAGTGGCTACGCAGTTGCATTTCTCCATAATTAATCTGATTTACCGCATCCGTGAGGGCAGAGCCCCGGTGTTTAGGCGCCAAGGGCAAACGTACCACGATAGTTCCAAAAAATGAATCTCAAGAAGGATAACCTAATCATTTAAATTTAAATATGGGTATTTTATAATCGTATGAAGGAAACAAAAAGCATATTCTTTGCATCATATCATTCAGGTAGGCTAAGGTAACATTCTACACCAGTGTACAATGCAAATCTCATTATCAGTGGGACACAACAAAGTATTAAACAACCTTGTTATGAAAACATGATAAACTCCTTTATCAACAGTCAAACAAACACATCAGTTCTGTTTTTATAAACAAATCGCGTCTCAATTTCCATAACAATATATTATAAAATATCAAATTAAATTAGAGTTTTGGCTATAAAAAAATGTAAGAATTATGCAACTTAAGTATCCCAGATACCCTTCGTTTTACTTCAGGGCATTTCAGAATAACAGTGTTATGTAAACGTTATGGAAGCTAATTTTCGTAAATCGTAAAATGTTTTATTACAAAAATCACCCAAAGCAAACACAGTAAAAATGCTAATATTTGTATTTGTAGAATAACAAGAATATATACAAATACTTGCAAACGTCCGATTAAAAAATAGCAATATCACGAATATTCCATCTTTACGTAATAATTAATAAAATAAAAACATAAATTACTAAATTAACTTTGTTGTTCGATTGTTTTGTAAACGATTAGATCACTTTGTGGCTTACTGCAGTTTCGATTTTTCCATACTTATGTCTATACTGCGTTTTGGTAAAAAGATACATATTTTTTTGTAGATTAGGGCATTTAAAACATTTAACATTTTTTACAAAATAAAACAAGTTTGAACGTACAATTTTAATATCTTGTTTAGAAAATTATAACTGACGGTAGAAGTAAGAATACAAAATTAATTGATATTATCGTCGAGTTTACGTTTTTGTCATGGCGAATATTTTCCATGAACCTCTATGTGCTTGGACATACTCTGTGACATCTTTTATTAATCAACAATAATTTTTCGTTAAAAGAATTACAATTAAAAAAATATTTATGGATTTACTTAGAGATAAAAGGTAATTTTTATATTACTATTCCTATAATTGTGCGAATTTCAATCCAAGGGTTAGCGTAATGACAATTTTTGTTGCCAACAAAATAAAGTGGAATTTTAGCGGTCCTATCAAAACCTCCGAGCGTAGATCAAATTTATCAGAATGTTACAAAACCTCTTGAATGTTATCACGCGATTAAATTTCCAATTTATCAATGGCTTAGTCAGGTCTAATCTGGCGGCCATTTAAACGTCAAGTGGAAAGCAGATTCCATAAAGTTCCATAATGTAGAGCTACGGTGGCACGGTGGGATGCAGAAGTAGTCTAAAACTATTTCTAATATGGTTATATATAACGACTTAAAAATGATTTGGATCCAGCAGCTCATTTTCCAACGAAAATCGAGTGGAATTGGATTTTTGAGGAGAGATGACTGACCACTCTGAAGCCTGAATAGTATTCACCTAGTTATTGGCCAGAGAATTATTAATTATTTATTGACTTAGTATTCACCTAGTTATTGGCCAGAGAATTATTAATTATTTATTGACTTAGTATTCACCTAGTTATTGGCCAGAGAATTATTAATTATTTATTGACTTAGTATTCACCTAGTTATTGGCCAGAGAATTATTAATTATTTATTGACTTAGTATTCACCTAGTTATTGGCCAGAGAATTATTAATTATTTATTGACTTAGTATTCACCTAGTTATTGGCCAGAGAATTATTAATTATTTATTGACTTAGTATTCACCTAGTTATTGGCCAGAGAATTATTAATTATTTATTGACTTAGTATTCACCTAGTTATTGGCCAGAGAATTATTAATTATTTATTGACTTAGTATTCACCTAGTTATTGGCCAGAGAATTATTAATTATTTATTGACTTAGTATTCACCTAGTTATTGGCCAGAGAATTATTAATTATTTATTGACTTAGTATTCACCTAGTTATTGGCCAGAGAATTATTAATTATTTATTGACTTAGTATTCACCTAGTTATTGGCCAGAGAATTATTAATTATTTATTGACTTAGTATTCACCTAGTTATTGGCCAGAGAATTATTAATTATTTATTGACTTAGTATTCACCTAGTTATTGGCCAGAGAATTATTAATTATTTATTGACTTAGTATTCACCTAGTTATTGGCCAGAGAATTATTAATTATTTATTGACTTAGTATTCACCTAGTTATTGGCCAGAGAATTATTAATTATTTATTGACTTAGTATTCACAGGGATTTATTTTAAACACTTCTTAGAACGGATGTCCTATTGTTCTTAAATTTCTGCATATTGCCTGGACCTCTATAATACTTACTTTTCGGAATGTGGTTTAACTTCAGCCTTCCAAACCTACTTTTTTGTAAAGATATGATCCGTCAGGACAGTTGTAGGACAGCTGTGTAGAAATACAGTGTGCTCAGTCTTTGTACAAATGTCAATACAATATTTTCTGTATCCGAATAAATATTTCCGTTATTAGTATTCATCGAAATTCTATACTCACGCCTACACACAATTTTAAGGAAATGTTTCATTCATGACGGTGTGTATTTTCTTCTCCGGATGCCGAATATTGACAATCATCCTGGATAGGCCTATGATAACCTTGTTCACGGCTGCTATGAATAGTTAGTAGTTTTTTAGAACCATGTCCTAAAGTTTTAAACCTTCTTCTGACCATGTTTTACCATAAAATATCCCTTGAAGATCGGATTTCAGAAGACGGTATTTGCTTTCGTTTCTCATGTGTTCAAGATATTCCAAGTTTTCTTATCTTGATGGTGTTAATTACTTCTAGATCTTTCTTTAGTCGTTCCATTACTGCTCTGTTGGTCACTCTGTCTACCCATGAGTTCTTCAATACTTTCCTATGGAACCACATTTCGAAGGCTTCGAGTCTTCTCTGTGTTGCTTCGGTTAGTGTCCATGTTTCCATTCCACAGAAAAGTATGGAGACAATATAGCACTGGAGAAGTCTAATTTTGATATCGATGTTGAGGTTATTACTCTTGAACAGTTTAGTCATTTGTTTAAAGGCGGTCCTTGCTTTCTCTATTCTGCACCTTATCTCCTGTGAATGGTCCCACTCCTCATTGATCATGGTTCTCAGGTAGTTGAAATGTAATACCCTTTCTATTGGTGTGTTGCTAACCATAAAATCGTACCTTCCAACTGCTTCTTTACTAATTACCATGGTAGGTTTTAGAAATGGTAATTTCTAAGCCATACTGATTCTGACGTCTCTTATTTTGTTCATTGTAGCTTGTAGTAACATTTTGTTTATAAACAATATTTTCAAACAACTCACAGCTTGCTATTAGCATTAAAAACACATGATAAACATTTCACATCTTTTTCATTTCTAATTTTCACAAAATACAGTTAAATATTTTTTTAACATATGCAGTGCTATTATATACTACAATTACGGAGTGAATTTTTATTTTATGCAAATTGATGGAATAGCGAAAATGTATTGTTATATTATGCTCAGGTAAACAATGTCTGTAACCGTGGACTTGCGTAATATTCAAGGTTTTGTTTTATTATGGCGCCACCATTTGTTTTTGTTATTGCTATTAATAAAACAAAGCAAACGAAACACGCAAGAAATGCAATACGGTTTGCGCATGCTCGCTATGAACACGCCACTATGACATATGCACAGAGTAACAAAACTTAATTCGCCTACTGATAACACAGATACGTCTGTCTACTGAGCAAAAACCGTCTGCAATTATCTTTTATTCACGCCACTACAATTTATAAACAAACACAGATAAAAATAGAATACATTAGAAAGAGGTTAACCATTAGCCTATTTACTGCACTGATAGATTCGCAAATGACGAAACATGTCTTATCACACGAACGTAAGAATTTGAAATATTTTAGCTTTTTAAGTTGATGACTTAGTTAAATTAAAATGCCGTAGAAGCAATTTAGATGAAGTAATTTTGTCATTTAATTTCGACGAAGTTTTTGAAAATGTTCGGATACAGTATTTCATTTGTTTTTTACTTTACTATCAAAGATAAGAGACTAAAAAATTTGTTGTCAGTGAAATTTTCCATATACTGTAGGCCTATAGGTAGAAAACCTAAAGTTTGTTTACATTTCGGGAACATTTTTGTAATTTTACAGACTTTTTTATGTACAAACCGTTTTTTAACACCACTTTCTAAACAATTTTTATAACATTTAATGCAAAGAGACATACAATTGGAATAACCTGAATATCCAAATAAAACGTATGGGTCTTCACAACTATTGATACAAACGAAATCTTCACAAACAATCGACTTGGAAGCTATTGACTCTTCATTAGCAACGAGTGGCAACGAGTAGGCTTAATTTCTCAAAATTGATTGATTAGATTTTCGTGATTTTTTAAATATGAAGTTTCATTACTGAATTCAGTATATGGACCAGATTTGAAATAAAAGAAATTTATTCTTCAGTAGGCCTAAATATAAAAATTAGTAAATCTTGTCCTCCGTGGATTTTTTTTATTACTTTTTCAATCTAGTCACAAATTGTATTTTCCCTGTAACGCCTATTTAATATTTGGTGCACCGATTTCAGTTATAAATTCATACTTGAGACTGAAATTTGAGCATCCCCCCCCCAAACAGAACTCTTAAGGAAAAAAGCTTAAGATCAAATTATTATGTTTGATTTGTTGCTCAAGTGATTCATTTAAACCATTTTCAAATTATACAATCGAAAATCAAATAGATTGTGCAATGTTCCTGCGTATTTTTTACTTCTTTTAGTTGTATTTTTGTGGTCGATCACGCTTTATACTTCTAAATTATTTTATGAGTAGCCTGTAAATATAAAGTATAGATTATTACTGAATTGTATTTATAAAGTATTTACATTTGTTAAGTTGGCACAAATTACATTATTAATTTTGCGGTACTTGGTTATGTGACCGACTGGCTAGAATGGATTTTCACAAAAATAAAAGCTTCGAATTAATTTAAATAAATAACCTAATGCATTGAGTCTTAACAATAAAATTTTAAATCTGTGTTCAAATATATTTTTTTATTTGTTTCCTGCCCGTTAGCGTATCTGTGCACATGGCGTAGACTAAACAGACCTATTTTTATGAAATTTATGTTGTAGGTGTGGTTTGTTCATGACTTGAAACGATTTTTAAAGTAAAGAAACGTTTTTGAGGAGCTAGTTTGGGTAAAAAAGCCGTTAAAACTTTAATTTTTCAGAATATAGTAGACTCTAACAATACTGACCAATTTTTGTTCAAAAATGCAGTTCATACAGACCTAAATAACATGTATGTGGGTTGTTATATCCCCAAAAATTATCACTCAGAGCTATTAAAAAACGGCAAATCGATCTTTTTCTTAAAATTGGTTCATTTTTTAAAAATAAATTGCGAAGCTACATTACTCAAGTTAGTGTAACAACTTTTATAATTATTAATCTTTTTCTGAGGGAATAATTAATATGGAAAACGTTGTTTAATGTTTTAGCACCATATATTATAAAATATCTACTTTAAAATTGATTTCGCTGATAGACACAAAACAAATCACTTAAAACGTATTCGAGATGTAATGACTGCTCTAGTCAAATTAAAAAAAAAATGAGTTAAAACAATAGAGATGAAACAATAGAGATGAATCGTTTTAGTTCTAAAATAAATCGCAAACACCAAAAATAGATCCGATGGCGGCCAAATTTTTTAGTTTTTTCGACGTTCAGTACTCTTTTTTTCATAAATTTATTTATTTAAAACACTGATTTGAGTTATTCATCTTCAAAAATTTGACTGAATTTCGATTTTATTTACAATACTGTACTTTTTATAAAGTAAATTCTTACAATGGGAAAGTAAAACAAAAACAGATATAAATCATTTAGTACTAGTGTGATTATAATCTCTTTTGACATAATTCATGATACCGAACTTTTCTGATGTCACAAGTCTGACAAATGTCATTAAAATTCTTAATACTTTTAATGCAGATTACAGCTAATAACACATTAAGATAACCTAATACTTATTTAAAAATTAATTGTGGTAGGCCTATTTTCTTTTTCCCGTTCTGTTCTTAAAAGAAAAATATAGCACAGTTTTTGTATAAAACAGCGGATTTTAGTTCGATTAAAAAAAACTTTCGCATGACCTAGTGAAGAGTGTTTTTTTTGCGAAATAATTGTAGATCTACCGGTACATTTAAAAGCGCTAATATAAGCACAATCTATGCTGAACATGAATTATATTTATTAAACATAAAATTTCCAACTGTCTATAATTGATTGAATTAGTTTATGATCGAATCACCGTAATAATTAATAATTTGATTTAGTTTGTCGAAATTTTATTTATTTCTATGTCTGCAGATCTTTGCTTTATTGATCTGAAAATCTTGCACTAAATATGTTGTTTCGATAGTGTGAAAATAGAATAGAATGATTACTGAATAATGCTCAGACATGGTATGAAGCGGAGGAATTCGGTGGCGACCAGCGACAATGACGACAACCAGCGACCTCGCTCCACCTTGTGTCTTCCGGAATGTGCAGAGTGCTGAGTCACTATGGCCGCCCAACTTGAGCAACTGCTTCTACTTGCACTAAAGCATTCTGACCAGTACATGTTCTGCATGATAGAACATACAATTATATTTTATAAATGCTGTAAGAACTTGCCTGAACAGTGTTGCAATCAATTTGTCACTTAAATGTTTACCATTCGTGCGTCCTCAAAAATGTCGGTTTGGAAACTATCGTAAAAGACTTAATTTCAGAAGATTTAAATAAAAAATAGTTGCAACACACGTCTTCTGTATATAAGCAAATTTAGGTCATTTGTAACAAAAGTTAGACAACTATGGTAACGAGATTAGTGAAACCTCCAGGTTTTAATATTCGACTTAGGCTATATTGAAGGCACTAGCGAAAATACAGTATTAGGCCTACCTAAACAATAGGTATTACCGAAAACCTACTACAATAGGTCATTCATATAGGCTATTACAATAGGCCTACCGAAAATATGGCATTAGGCCTGACCACAAACAAAACAGTACATATACTGGGCAACTACCAACTAGTGTTTAGGTAGGTTAGGAACTTCTGCTTCATCAACAGGAAGTATTTTAACTGTAAACAATTACAACAGGCAAATATTGAATGAAATTTCCTTCGCCTGAAATGTCCCTGTTACATTTGTCATATTGCAGCCTAGCTTTGATAAGTTTGAAATCCAACAATTCAGTGAAATTGGATTGAGTGACTGTGGCAAAGTTTACTACTACGATGTACATTTATTTACAAGTGGAAAATATAGGTTATGTTTCCTATATCTTTTTCATTTACGCTAAAGAAAGACGAAGTGAGGACCACATGATCATCTCTTATACTTAACGTCGCATACATCGACACAATTAAATAAAACAATAAAAGCAAAACAAAGTTTTAATTAAAATGAAATTAAATGATTCGCCCCTGCCCGTTATGCAGCCCAAATCCGTCTGTTAAATATACTATTATAATCAGCTGTAACTAGGTTAATCCCATGATTATAACAAAAACAGACATGTCTAAAAGTTATCATTGTTGCTAACAAATTTCGATAACCTATATATCTCGAGAACTAATAGACAATATGATGCCTAAAACAATGTTTATGTAAAAACATTTTATGAACGATAAGAGTCAGCTGCAGCATAAACAAAACTGATATGGAAAAAGATAGATTTATAGTATTTCCAACATCATGACATTTTCATTACTTCTCCATATATATATATATATATATATACATTTGTAAACAACATGATAACTTTTATACATGTAGGCTATATTTGTTTTCTCCATAGTTTATAACAGTTTTGATAGAATTTTTCGAATAAGATACGATAGGATTTGCATGTTGTATATAATATTTTAAGCCCTAAATATGTTTTGTATCACTATTTTTTCCATTTTATAATGCAGTGACGATAAGGAAGGTATAACAAAATTTTATTTTGAAAACTTATAAAAGATTGAACAAAATAAGAATAGACCTAAAATGTTTACTGTACTCTTAATATTTATCTTAAAAACGTTAAAAAGATTACAAAACTGTACAACAAAAAGTAGAGAAATTAAGAACATTTACTCACAGATTATGCTCTCATTCAGTCCATACCGTCCCGACCATCCGCAGAAGCAACAAGAACTACACTAATGCATCCAGAAAACAATTTTTGTAAAGTTTGTTTCAACTGAACATTATCACTCAAATCTTTTGGTCAATGATGAATATTATTTATAGCTTTATTAAGCCTAAATAATAATAAACATAAGTAAGGACAAGACATGAAAAGCCTACATTCAAAATTTTAATAAAATCGGCAAAACCGTTACACATTCAATTTCATTTAAAAATCCAACTTTACTGATTCGTGTCTTGGAAACTATCGAAGCTCTATTCTACAGAAAATCTTAAGACAAATTTCAGATGATGCAAAATATCATTCAAATATTTGTCTGTTGTAGTTGTGTAAACACTTCCTGTTGGTAAAGCACAAGTTTCTAATGTTCGTAAACATGAATTGGTAGTTGCCCATTTGATGTTCTGTTTTGTCTCTTGTTTCAGACAGATACCGGGTGTCCCTGACTGCAAGATTACGGAAGAGGGAATTCCAGACTCAGTTTTAAACTCCAAGGAAAACTACAGCCAAGCCAAGCCTTGTCCGAAACGCGCGAGGATACATCATGGGAAACATTTGTGATGGTTGTAGTAATTTTCACGAAGCAAATGTTTGTAGTATTTGTACGATGAATAAATGAATTCAAACAAAATTTGAAATAGTGAATTTTGCTGGATTCAGTGATGAAAAACTATTATCAGTTTACAGAAAATATACACAGAAAGATTTTTCGTTAAAATAATAATAATAATAATAATTGTGCTACGACTAGTTGTTGTTATTGACTAATGAAATTATCTGAAACTTTCACGACTCTGACTGTTGAGGGTATTTACAGGTGCGTTATTGCAGTATCAACGATCATATCAATCTAACCTGTTACAGAGACGGTGAAATGGCAAATGGTGGCAGGTAAAATTTATAATCGAATTCTGGACACTAAGTAGTTCAGCAACTGTATTTGTTCTGAAACTGGAATCGTTAAGTCTATCTATCTTCGTTTTGTGGTAAACTAAAAATGTTTTTTTTAGGCATAAATAAGTTCAACTGGATTTAAAAAATTAACTTTAGCCATGATCTTTAACCAGCATTACAATATACAATAAAATACCTTCAGTCGATGACCACCATTCATAACTTCCCTATTCATAACTTTAAAATTTAATAAATGTCGTTATTTCGTACCTTTTCAACTTCTGAATGACAACATTTTGGTAAAATTAGTTAAATGAATCACTTTTGATTTTCATCCATGCTCGGTATTACCGCGGAAATAAAATCGAGGAAATTCTCGAGTTCTCTATTACCATGGTGATGGCCAAGATTTTATTCCTGGTCAACAAGGAAAGCTTACGGCATTCCATAGTGTATAAGATATTTCTGTTATGTTTTAGCTTAGATTTATTTCACCGACTTTATCCCTAACCTCAGGCATGGATATAACGATCTCGTACGTTGACTTGAATAGTTGTTGATTCAGTTAGCAACTCAAAGTTTTCACGTACTTATTGTAAAATTCCCAATCTTTCAGACATTTTTAGAATTTTTTAGTATATACATTTTAAAGTAGACGAAACAATTATGAGAGGAATAAGAATAAAATAAACACACCGTATTTTTCGACTTTGAAATGAAACAATACAGACTATATATATTGTAAATTTCATTTTTACAAGATGTAGGAAAAATATTTCTATACAATTTAAAATTATATAAATCGATAAAATAAGATTAATTATAATATATTGATTGTATAGGCCTAAGTAAAATTAAATATATAGTCAACAATTTTTTTTTTTTTTTTATTATGTAAGTCCTTATTTCTGACGTATTTAAAACCTATCTAAACGTGTCAGACGGTTTTTTTACTGGTGTAGTGTGGTTAGAACTACAGTTCTGTTACCGTATTCCATCAATGTAGTCCTACTCAGTATCTTGGATGGACACACTGCAATCCGTATACCTTCTCGTTAAAGCTATTTATAGGCACTAGACCAACCAGGCTTTCTGTACGAATAATTATTACTAGAGGTACCTTGTAATTTGAGTTAGGCTATTTACTTACGATGATCAAAAATCTGTGTTTGCACATATTGACTACAAAAGGCAAAAAATACAGTAAGTAAACTATGTAATTGGTTATCATAAGCAATATAATACTGGTATCAGTAAAAATGCAAAACTATTTTACTGTTCAGTTCTCACTTATAGACAATTAAGCCTTAAATAGTAGAGAAAACAAGTTTGCAGAGTGTCCAACTTTTGATCATTATGTTCAATTACTTTCGCGAAATCTGAAAGGTCCTTGATCTCCGGTAGACATGTTTCTTTGGCATACTTTTTTAAACGCACTGAGTCAATGACCTACATCACCTAATGCTTCCAATTGTTGACGAAGGTTATGTTGTCCTTAGTACAAAAAACACCCTGACCTAACGGTTTTCGTTTTTCATTGCTGAATTTACTTAAAGGTCGAGACACATATAACCAGACAGTATCAGGGCCAAAATTCGGCCCTGCAGAACGATTTAAGGAACTCACCTGTCCGTGAGTTCGGGGCGCATCGTACGAGGGACCGTTTAACTCTTATCAGAATCTTGTTCTGAGAACACTTGTTCTTCAGTCCCGAGCTGATCGTTATATTTGTCAAAGGTAATCCATGTATTTATCAGTTGTACAGGGCCCAACACTTATTCACTTTTGCCAGAGGTTATTGTGGAGTTATCCTGGGCCTTTCACACACTTGTCCGCAATTAATGCATTATATTTAGATCCCTCCACTTATATACTTTATCAATCATTTGTCCGAAGCCCCCCATGTACTTGTCCGACTGTTCGGAGCTCATCATATATATGTTCAGGGTCTTTACGTACTTTCTTTACTTCGAAATCGTGAACTGGATAAATGGTATGGCAAACTGTACAAGCATTCTCGCAAATAAATAACCACTATTTACATATTAGTCACTATATTTACTAGCCTAAACATTTCGATTAAAAAATTATCGGTAAAAATTTTAATAAATTCAGCATTTATTTAAATCATTGAGACCTTAAGGACTGAAATAAAAAGTTGGTCGCTTCCTCTCCAGAAGTTCCTATTCAGAAGTTCTATGATATTTTTTTTAATGCAGCAAATTTGTTAAGAAACCTGATTCTATAAATCAGCTGTTTGTTCAGTTTTAATCATACATGAAGAATCATAATCCCATCCAATGAACATTTTTTGAAAAACTGTCTCTTAGATTTTACTATTGAATATTATTTAAATTTTAGTTGAGAACTTTTGAAGTGTAACTTTTGCCGAGATATTGACCAATACACACATTCCTCACTTTGGGTCCCAAATTTTGTAAGCCGATTTTTATCATAATAGTCATAGAGATTTTTTAGAACATTTACATAATACTAAACTTAACCTATATTTTGTAAGTCTAGGTCTATTTTGAAAATTTATTAACTATTAATGCATTTTAATTGTAAGCTTAAATATCTTTATGTTTATTTAAAAAACATTCATCCATAAAAATTTTATGAAATCAATGAATAGTATGAAGCATTTTGGCCTACTAATGATTCTTAATTGGTATGTTGTTTAAGTTTATTATTTTATAGCCATAGGCGGATTTAAGGAGGTATACAGGCAGTTCCTCTACCAGTTGTATAACAATTACTAAACAATTTTATCATAAAAATTAAAAAAAATATTTAATAAAAAAACTATTAATAAAACACAATGATAACATTTAATTATTATAACAGAGCTTATAAACATCATTGTTACTTTCACTTACAAGCCACATACTTAAAAAATTAAAAAAAATGTTTTTGTAAAAACTTTAGTCTAAAAGTGTCTTAAAACGTTTTTTTGCATCTAATATTTTTTTAAAAATTCAGGAAGGGCAAATCTCTTTGCTAGAGGGTATTCCATACACACTAAAACAGATTCCATCCTTTAAGTCATTGCCCCCTCTCCTAAATCCACCCATTTATATACAGTAGCCTAACATCCAGTCATTATAAATCTAACAGTTGGTGAAATTATATGGGTCGCTTGGATTTCTCCATTGCAAATTTTCTGGTTTCTTGTTGAAAACCTAATTTCAGTCCAACTACAACACTTGAACTATTGTGTATAGTAAATCTTTGAGTTAAATTCAATTTTCTAAGAGTCTATGACTCATCCATTTTGTATTACATTTAAGGCAATTTTAATTAAAATTGTTTCCTTAATCGTTTTTGAGAACACTTTTTTATTGCAGCTACCTAAATTTTGTACTTACCTAAATTTTAACCAGTTTTGTAAAACTAGGCCAACTAAAAATCCGTTTGGCCTAATTTTCTAAATTATCCGTTTAGGTAAATGACATCCTTCAAGTCATTTAGAATTAAAATTAGTTGCCACAACTTCCTCCAAGTCCTGACATTTTAGAACTTTTGAGACATTTTATTTCAAAAATTGTCCATCGACTTAAAGCTAGCAGTTTGTTTTCCTTCAAAAAATTTGTCAGAAAATAATACATTTTATTATTATTCATTGTAAGTTTATTGCCACAAACCAGTTTATTTTAAAATCACAAACATTGTAAAAACTTCTTGACCTGTGGTATTGCATCAGGTCTGTATTAAAATAATCAGGGTAGGTCAGTAGCTGTCACTGATATGATGGGAACAAATTTTTCAAAAACTAACAAAACTGAATAACATCTTGTAAACAAGCATATCGATATGTGCAAATCAAGAGGCACAAAATTTATTTTGATAATTCCAAAATTCAAAATCTTAGAATAATCAACTTTTTTGAAAACATGATTTTACCATTGACTAAACATAGTCACCATTGATGGTGAAACAAGATTTTCAAAAAAGTGTAAAATTAAAAGTTATGATTTCTTTAAAGATTTTGAATCGCAACAATCGTCAAATAGATAATTCAGGTTAACGAACTTGTACAAGCTACAAAAATTACTTCTATACATATACGTATTAGCAATAACTCTTCACTACATTGTATATAATATTATGTTTAATCACACCCACATCTCAAATTAAGTTTAATAGTTATTACTGGTACACATTTTGGTCTTGGATTTTGCAATCATGTTTGTTCAAAATTTAATTTTCAAATTCGAATGAGTTACAAATACTAGTAGTTAGTATTTTATCTTCAAGAATGACTAAAAAAACTAAATTTACTTATTTTGTCAAAGAAAAAAGAATAATAATAATACTGTTATAAATAACATTAACCTTGTATTCTTCATACTGTTATTTCATAAAGTATTTTATCATTAACTTGGTCCTACGCTACCTCTTAAAATGTGACACAATCCAACAAATTCCAGTATGTTTTTCTTAACACAGTTTGTGAAATTGACACCTGCTAAGTAGCACACTGTCTGATTTCACTTTCTAAACACTGGTTAGTGCTTTTGCAAGCTGTCTTAATTTATTCTGAAGATAATGTTTTGATTCAGAACAGGCTTTGATTTCATATGAACCGATAAAAACTACACAAATATAAAATTAATAAGGTACATTTTTTAACTGCCCTTGTGCTTACTTAGGATCATATATTAAAATAAAATTAAAAAGTGAAATAAAGAATTTGTTTATTTTAATAATAAAACAGGTAGTTTATTAGCTTTGTACACTTCAATGCAAGCTACATATTATAAAAAATATATAACTGACAAAATAATTTAATGTTGACACAAATGCACGTAACATTTATTAATATATAATATTTGTTGTTCAAATCAGTTACTTGAAATATAAAATGATTTAAAGTGTTAAATTATATTTTAAAATGACAACTTAAAAAACTGAAATGTAAAATATAGAATACTACTTAAAAATATTTACCTTCTTTTTAAATTTATAGGCCAAAAAAATTAATTTACTTCGGAGTAAAAAGAAATCCTTAAAGTAATGATGAATAAAAAGTTGTAGATTTATATTAAAAAAAAACTCTTAACATCTATTCAGAAACAAGTTTTATTATTTTCACAAATATGAAATGGACAATATATAAATTTTCTTTGGTAAAAAAAACATAAGAAAAATTTTTAATTATTGTTTGCACTTATTTTACAAAACAAATACTGACAATATACTGAACTTAACTACATACAAACATTTTCTCACAAAAGGAACTATTGTAATTTTATGGTAATTTTGTTTACAAATTAGGAAATTTATATTTATTTTTAGTACTATACTTCCACTAAATACAACAAATTATAAAACCATATAAATATAACCTGTAATTTTTAAGACCTCTACAGTTAATTGGTGTACACTCTTCATTCAACTTAATTATGGAATTAATGTTGAACTTTGTTAAACCTATGTGTCCGCTTGACAAAGGTGTACAATATGCAGTTATAAGAAACTTTAAAATAATGCATAAGCGTTATATTTACAGTAAATAAACTTGATTCAAAAATTAAAATATTCAGTACCGGGAATAAAGACCAAGGGAAAACATAATTGAAACTGTAATAATTCTGAGCAAAAACTTTGTTTTACATCCAATTGTTTATTTTAAAAAAGTAATAAATACAACTTGATCCAGACAACAATGATTACAAATCAAGAAATATTAATATCATTTAATCTTTCTAAAATGATATACAAATATTTATGTAAACTTGTTGTTTTGATTTTATAAATTTAAATTAGCATATTAGCACACTATACAAATTTAGAAAAACCTTGAATGCCAGCTTTTCATGAGTACAAATTGCTCATAATATAAAAAAAAAAAAAATTAGGAACAACGGGCCTAACAGCTGGCTTTAAATGAAAGAAAAATGACTAGGAATGTTCATTGCATTAAAAGTTAGGCCTTTAATCTAACAGCTTGAATTTTTTATAAATAATTTTGAATATTTTATCAGTAAAAAGACATTCAGTTTAAATAAAAAAAACACTGCTAATGTCCCAATCAAAAATCACCATACAGTATAATTTCATTAAAATTATAAATCATATTTTATTTATTAATTTATTATTACTATTACTGAAAGTATACACATACAATTACCAAAATTAAAAGAAAGATTACATTTTAAAATAGTTAAATTCAAATTTATTAGGAAAATATTGTTTTTTCTATAGTATAAAATTTTTATGCATGTAATACAGAATTAATTGGTTGGTTATAAATAAAATACATTAGGCTATTTGTAATCTAATGTAAGTTAATTAAAAACTTTATAAATTATATTTTATGTAGTTGGCCTAAAATATACAATTAAAGTAAAATAATTGACTAGGTTAAACATACTATATTTAAAACATAGTTTTAATATTAAAATATTTACATCCTTTTTGAAAGAAGGATATTTTAAGTTACAATTGAATTATTTCCATTATTATTTAAAATAATACAATTTAACATAATTCGGTACATTCTTGAAGGTAAATTTATCCAATAACTTAATATGTCCAAAAAATATGGAATATAAAATAGAAGTTTTAACAGAATGAATAAATTAAATATCAATTTTTTTAATGTTTTTAACAATTTAGTCATAATAAAGTCGAATAAACTTTTTATTTATCACAACAAATAATATACACTAACATTGGTACCATAAATAAACACATTCGATTCCATTCACACAATTCATTCTCATAACAACGTGAAAGGAAGCCAGAGTATTATCAAACACTACGTACCTATTAAGTCTTTAAAGCGTATACACGGGATTCCAAACCATTGTCCAACCCTCTAACTTCCCTTCAAAAAGGTGTTACAAATCAATTAAGCAATTGTTTCCATACACCCAACAATTAATTCTTTTACACATAAAACACAGATCACACTGTTCCTCCAACGTCATTCTGATATCGTTTTGTGAGGTAGACTGCAGTTTCTGTCATTTGTTCAAGAGAGCGGTGGAGGCCGTATAAGTGTTGTCGGAAACTCTGTTCTACTTTTTGTGTGTAGCTGGGTTTGGGAGAGGTTTCTGAATCTCCTTCAATACCAGAGTCATTTTCAATCCCAATTTCTGAGTCCGTGTCGCTGATAGTCGATCCAGCAGAGTTTGTTGAAGCCATGGAAGCAGTAGAAGGACGTCGGATATGGGTTTTAATTGTAGGTGGTGTAGATATAGGAATGTGATTGTCTTCTACATGTTGGTTGTTGGCTCCCCACAGTAATTCTGTCTTCACACAATTCACAAGGGAATAAAGACTGTGCAAATCTGTTGAATATAACCCATCTCCTTTCTGAGCAAATTTAACTTCAACCTTGTCAGTTGCATCACCTACTTGAAGATCCATCAAACGACAAGGCACTAGAATTGTCTCATCCATATCTTGAACAGCTTGAACAAATTTTTCCATAGCTTTCATGATACTTTGACTAGAGAATTCAGTTTCCTGGTGGCTAGCAATTCGGCGAAGACAGTTTCTGAAAATAAAACATAGTTTAATATAATATTTTAT
Source organism: Callitettix versicolor (assembly GCA_022606455.1). Classification (NCBI taxonomy): domain Eukaryota; kingdom Metazoa; phylum Arthropoda; class Insecta; order Hemiptera; family Cercopidae; genus Callitettix; species Callitettix versicolor. The sequence continues at coordinate 62,441,395 of CM040184.1, forward strand.
GCAAATAAATCTAGTTTGTCCTGTAATAAACAATACATTAAATTTAACTTAATGTAACAAGACTTTTTACAATATTTTCTTTAAAGGAAGGTTTACTCATTTTTCTGAAATGGTAAAAATATTTGATGTCATTTTTAAAAACTGACGGTGTGGTAACCTACCAGCAACAATTTTTTGAAAATAAAAACTTACATAGTAAGAGACTATGTAATAAACATACGTCTGGTTAGTGTGAACTACTGTAATTACTTAATTTAAAAATACATAGGCTAATTTTAATAACTCAATCGAATTTATAAAACAAACTATACTTTAATACTTCTATTACTATTATATTACACTCACAGAACTTTACAAAATACATTTATTTTATATTTTGTATTATAAAATTTACAGACACTCGTTATATGTTTTATATATATATATATATATATATATATATATATATATATACACACACACACACACACACACACACTTCAGGGCTTCTTGTTTCTTAATCATATAATCCTGTTTAATTGAAAATCTACTCCATCCAAAATCAAGATAGGTTTTTAATATAATAATTTAGTAATCTGCATTTAATTCTTCTATAGAGTAAAAGTTCAAAATGTATTCCTATACATATTACGTTAGCAAGTAATTTAAAATAAAGAGTCATTTTAATGTTATTTACTTAAAAATCTATTATGACACTGACAAAAAGCTCTATTCATTACGATTTTTAAACAGTTAGTAAGGCAATTAGTTTTAAAGTAATAATATACACAATGAAAATAGCTAATAATGTGTTTAATTAAAAAGTAGAAACGCAATAGTGCATGACAAGTGATACTGGATTACTAAAATTCAGTTTTTTATTAAAATAAACAATATCTTTACAAAAAAAACAATCATATTTCCTTACACAACCAAGCACATTTTCATCAATTATTGAGAAAACAAATTTTTAGCTATTATCTTATCCAGAAAAACATGTTAAAGAAATTATTCAATATCACTGATCTAACTTAGTTCTATGCCTCCTACTACAGATTTACCATTTTTCTTTTCATTACATGATAATATAAGTTAGACCTATTGAATATTATAGAGTACATGTAATTCTAACCAAAATAGTACTAAATAGTGATTAAAATTAAAAAACAGTCATTGCTGTTTTTTTTCATAACTTTTACAAAATAGTTATATCAAATGGTCTGACACCTTATACATTGAAGATAACACACACTTAGGGAAATCAATTGAACTGATCAGCTTGAACTAATAATAATAATAAATAAACCTATTAATTGTTATAAGCTGATGTGGTTTTGACACTAAATTTCCAGGCACCTACTAAATTTTCTCTAATGACTTTTGTTATGGTGACCATGATACAAAAGAAGGGCTGTCAGATTTTGAGTTCATCAAAAACATGCAGGGCCTATTAGACTATGTTTACTTAGAACACAGAAAGATTCTTTCAAGAAATATATATATTTTTGAAGTAGACTACAGATTTTGAGTTCACACTGTTCTTGAGTAATAATTGAAGAATTATTACAATAAAAAACAAACTTATTAATTGAGCAAAAGTACAAAATTTGTTTTTAATTTTTGTACTTAAGTTTCAAACATCTGTGATGTGTGATCTGGTAAAACTGCTCATTGCATAACTTTATAAAAAATGTGGGGAAGTAATCTCCTTTAGAACAATATATGGCAATAATTAATACTAAGACGACACGTATTGAAATTATATTTAAGAAGGAATCTTAATAAAATTTTACCTGCAAGAAAATATAGGTTAGACTATGTTATTACAAAATAATTGCAAAAGCCTAGCCTAATTTAAATAATTTTAAAATCATACCTGTTGTTGTCCATTTTTTTTGAAGTTGGTGTCTTTTCATATACGCTGGAAATAAAATCGTGAGTCAACATTCCAACTCAAGGGATATGCTCTACTTAATTCACTTCAAAATAATATCCAACGCACTTAACGAAGTCACTCTCAGACATCAGCTGAGCTGCAACAAGACGATCACCCATCTCCTGACAACTTATATTGACTTGAGGATCGTGACGCAGGAGGTTCGTGAATTTAACTGCCGATCACAAAAAATACAATAAATTAATTTATGTTTTTATAACTAAATTGTAAAATTATATACTAATAAACATCATTACCAATATGAATTATTAATTTTTCTATTATGATGTGTAAGAATTCTAAAGTTAATCATAATATTTTATATATTTTTTAATTTTACAAATGTTGAAGTATGTTCTGCTTTATCTTGTGCAATATATTCACGAGCCTCAACCTCACACCACAATACTGACATTTGATTGGCTAGACAATTGTTTGGCTCCTTCCATTAGTCAATTGTAATCATGTATTTTGTTTAAAATTTTATTTTTCAATCAGAAGTTGTTCAGAGTAGACGTTCCGATTGTTCTGAGCAGATATGATCCGTAATTTATTAAAAATTCTAGTTTAAGAGATAAAAATTATTTTAGTTCATACTAATTATTTATTTAATCACTAATACATTGGTACACTTAATATTTTGAATACTTTCATTATTTTCAAAATATATTTTTTTATTTCATATTACTATTTCATATCGGTATCAATTGATTCACAAAAAATATTTGTTCAACGTTTATTTACTTAAAAAAAACAATATTAATGTTTTTAAAATACTGTGTATAATACTTTATTGTGTAATACATGTTTTATTGAAGTAATAATAATCTCAAGTATTTCATACGTCCAACTACAATAAATAATTTTATAAGCTAACTTGTTTTTTAATTCCAACAATTTAGTATTGATAACTAATAATAGTACTTAAATTTAAGGATCAGTTACTTATATCTAATTTTTTAAATAATAATTAATATTAATAGTACTAATAAAATTACAATGTTATTATTAATAATGATATAATTAATATAATATTAATAATACTGTACTTCGTTTAACTTATTCGTTTGCCAGAATACAAACCTAATTTACCAGTGTTACAGAAAAGAATACATGCATTATTATTAATTTTGTATGTTGTAACGAGTTGTATTAGTATAATAATGTGTTTGTTTTCATTAAGTTATATGCTATAAGCTACAAGAGCAAAATGTTGGCATAGCAAGTTATCAAACACTTTCAACCGAATGTTTTAAAAAATTCTCTCGATTAAACACCTCTTAGTTTACTACGCTGCCTCGACTTGAAACAAATACGAAAACAAACTGTAATAATTAATTTATGTCGTAACTTTTTAACTTACAATAATGTATACTATTTTTTTTACTGAATGAATGTTTTTATTACTTCCAAGTAATTAAATAAAAACTTAATTTATATTTTTAAACAATAATAATAAAACACTGTTTATACATTTAGAATGAAAAACTATTATAGTTAACAATAATATTTTGTATATTTGGAGATAATCAACAAAATACTAAAAAACTAAGAACACTCATGTTGATACACTATGAGTAACATAAGAAAAAGTGGTCAAGAATAAAACCTAAAACACTTACATGTAATCAAAGAAATACAAGCTCAGATTTCAGAATCGTAACTCCTGTGTACTGTGGTGCATCTGAAGTCTATATAGTAAACACCTATGTAAAAGAATAAACATTCAGGCTTATACTCTGAATGATCAAAATTAAAAAAGTATATCATTCCATTGCATTGCACAATGCGTAACACAAGAATTGTCATTGACAATGCATTTTATTACATTGCCGTAAGACTTCTTTAACGGTTCCGTATCTTAAAGTTTATGAATATCAACCTAAAATGTATATTTTAAGCTCTAAGGCATTAAAATATGTAACAGATTTTCTTCCTTTTCCTACTGAATTGTTCAATACAATTAATTATACTAATATTTAATACTCATATTGAAAAGTTTATAAGATATATTATTGTACATTGCATATAATATAATGCTGCATCCTTGAACTCATACTATTAGAGAGAAGCAGAAAGTAGTTTAATGCAGCTTTCACCTTGTTGGCTATTATTCTCTGCCTTACGCAGACTTTTACAAACATGTCGATAATGTGTTTAAATACCGTAATACTTTGAATAGGAAATTTAGTCCTTACTTATCTCTGATCCATAGATTATAGAAACAAATCTTTGTCAATTTACAAAACCTTTGAACGAAATCTGTATTGTAATTTTCTGTTGTTTGGACTGTTTTATGAGGCTCTAGTTAGCAGTTGTAGTTGTTTATTTTATAATCTCAAAACTGTAGCCCTTTGGAGTCTTGTCATGTTGTCGAGAGATTAGTAAATATATATTGACAATGATGTCAGTTGTGTTTACTGATATTTGTATTAACAATACAAAATTATTCATGATTTATAATCTTAAATTTTAGATTATAACATGGAACATAAAAAAAATATGAAAACCATATATAGTAGTTTTAATACTATTAAACAAAATTTTGATTTGTTCTTTATAATTAAATGTAAAAAACCTATATTTTAAGAATTTCAATAATGATTAATTATTGCAGTTTTTCGTGAACCGAATTAGTGTGCTAAGTGATATGTAAAAGTTCGTTATGAATGTGAAATGTAAGGAAAAGAAAATGGGGGAAAAGGTTAACACAAAAAAAGTTAGGCGACGAATTTGCAAGAAATGTCGGCTTTGTGGGAATTCTGGCGTTAATTATAAAGATATATTTAAAGCTTCTATTAAATTACTGGAAGGAAATTCAGTAAATAATGTGATTAATTATTCTTATAAACCTATTTCAATTGTAATTCAGGAATGCTTGAATTTCAATGTAAGTATTTTCAGAATGTTTTAACAAATTAAAACAATAAGCGAATAAAATTTATATGGTAAATTTTGTATTACAATTATGTTGATGTTATAGCTTACTAGTAATGTTATGGAAAACTACTAAACATCTAATGAATGCCTTGGTTTTCTACTAATAGGCCTAGTTAGTTTTCCTTGTAATTAGTAAATGACTTGAGTATAAGATTAAAGGCATAATTTATCTGAAATTTATAGACTGCTACATTTTTTGCTGTACAGTAAAGTGAATCTTGTTTACAGTCAGTATATCAGGTTAGATTAGACAAGTATTGTTTTCTAAACTAAAACATTTTATCTTAATTAATGTTAAAGGCTATAAAGTATACCTTCCACCAACTAAAAATTACAAAAGTTAGCTTTCATTTCAAAACATTATGTAACCCAATTTATGCAGTAATAAAATTAATTGTATTTAATTTATCAGTAAATTTGTAATTTCGGGTGATTTGTCAGTTATGTGTTTTTATGTCAAAAAACTTTATTACATTATCAAAAGGAAAAAGTTAATACAAAATATAAAAGTGTAGGAACTACGGAAAGTTTGAAAGAATTGGAAAGTAAAAGTTACCCGCATAACCTCAAAATTGCTACCACTTGTTGTAAGTAACGGTTTTTTCATTAAATTAAATGATTTTTTTAATTTAATCATTTCAGCAAAAATGATTAATTAAATTGGTATTATTAATAATTAAAAGAACATAAACTTTTTTTAAAACAAAAGTAAGAAGTAACTTGACTCTGTTGTTGGGTATATAACTAGTAGGACTTATTCCGTAAAAGCTATACTACTTTTGAGCTGTGAGCACTAAGTTTTCACAACAGGAATTAAAGAGAAGAGTTAACATGCATGAGCAGTACCTTATAGTAATCTTGCTTAGGAAATCTAGCATACTGTATATAAAGTAAACAGCAATAATGTCATAATATAGTTCCATTAAATGGCTTAAAATCAGAAGTTAGGATAAGAAATTTTATCTTCTGTGGATGAATATCTTTAAATTCAGTAATAAAGTACATAATTAAAAAAAAGTACAGAAATACCAATTTATCAGGTACATTGTAAAAAAGTCAGTGACAGTACTAAGATTTTAACATTTTTGTCTGATTTTCAGTGAAACACATCATCTATTTTCATAGCATCTGTGTAAATTTTTTTGGTGCTGTTTCAATCAGAGAAACAATATGTTCAAGAAATAAAATGTATGGTTCTCATGGTCGATAAGTAAGACCAAAATAAAGTTTTATATCCAGTTGAAATGTTGGAAAATTAAAATTTAACCTAACAGACCCATTCATTGTAAAAAATCGTTGTTTTTGAGAAAAAGTATGCAATACACAAACATATTATATATATGTTGTTTACATATACAAAATATATGTAAACATATCTTCAAACTCATTATATATTCAGGAAAGATATTATTAACAAAAGCTTTGCTTCTGTCTGTAACTACACAAGTTCCATATGTGTACTTTTTTAAATATACACATGTTTCATTGTTTTAATATTTCTAGCCTATGTCAAGATCAGACAAGCCAAGTAGAGTCAGAGTTGATTGAGACTGTGTCAAGTGTTTATTTCATAATGATAATGTTTGTATTTTATAACTTATAAAACTCTTTACACTACATTGAGCAGCAGGAGAAAACTTCCAGTAGCAATGCAATGGTGAGACATCAAAGCTAGATTAACGACAATGTGCAGAGAAAAAATTATTTATAACAAATATTCTAATAATACTGCTTTTCTTAAGATTAATTTTAATTTATTTTATTCTTCTAATATAGTTTCATAATTATAGTAATTTAATTAATTTTGTACTTTAATTATTGGATAAGTAATTATAATTTTTAATATATGAATAACATTTATAAAAATGATTATCAGTGTGATTTAATGTGTTTAGTTGAACTCCCTGTTTTAAGTTAAAATTACACTGTCAGTACAATTGTCAGCCTACATAATAATATTATTTTATATCCTTATAATAGACATTTATAACTTAGTTTACAGCCTACATATAACAATTATTTTATATCCTTATAATAGGCATTTATAACTTAGTTTAATACAATATTATTTGATAAATTAATGTTCTTTTTTGTTTCCCTTTTATCAACATGTTTCACAATTCTAATTTTACTAAGACAGTATACAATAAAAAAAAAAAAAAAAAAAAAAAAAAAAAAAAATGGTGAAATAGGCTTATGTATAAAATAACATCAATCTTTATGCTCTGCAATAAAGTTATTACAGGCGATAATAGCTTCAATGTGCTTTTCGCCTTAAACCCCTCCCCCAAAATAATAATAAAAAAGTTAATATATCAAAAAAACCCATTAAATATAACTTATATAAACTCGATAATAAATCAATATTTTTTTATTAATAATTTTTGTAATTATGTTTTAAAACTTAATTTCCAAGTTATTGTATTTATTGAGTACAATTAATAATCAGTACCAGGTGACCAAGCTTTGCTCAGTATAGGTATTTTGTTTAGTGTACACACGTGAATGTAGCTACTTAGCATATTTTTACAGATATGAATATGAGACATGTCACAATTGATTCCTGACAACAAAAAACTTTAGTGTATAAAATTTAACAAAAATCGTCGTTTTTGCGAAAAAGTACGCAATACACAAACATATTATATATATGTTGTTTACATATACAAGATATATATGTAAACACATCTTCAAACTCATTATATATTCAGGAAAGATATTAACAAAAACTTTGCTTCTGTCTGTAACTACACGAGTTCCATATGTGTACTTTTTTGATTTAGTAAAATTTATTATTTATTTATTGAAATAGAATGATGATCTAGCTTTTATAAATAAATGTTTCACTGCTGTTGTGTATCACCAAAATTATAATAAGTTTCTTCTTTAATTAACACAATGTACATTTAACATACTTCTTGTAACAGTTTTTCTTTTGTAATTAATTTACCACTGTCGGAACACTTAAATCTAGATTTTTCCTTTTATACTTATTGCCCCTTGTTTGGTAACACATTGTTTGGTGTACACGGTGAATTTAGCTACTTAGCAAATTTACACAGATATGAGACATGTCACAATCGATTCATGAAAAAAAAAACTTTAGTTTACAAAATCTCACAAAAATCGTTAGTGTCGTTTTTGAGAAAAAGTGGACAAACATATATACATACATACAAATTTAGCTCGTTTAATATTACAAGATTTAATTGTTTTAAGCTGTACAAAATAACTTACATTAACTGGCTGGAAGACGGACTTGTTTTTTAATAGCTTTGTTAAGAAGATGTGTTATTAAAGTAAGCAACTTATAAAGATAACAAGGAATAAAAAACTAGTCTGGTTTAAAATTTTTGAGACTGAGCCTATTTATTTCTGGATATTCGATAGATATAATTTGCCAATACTTGCTTATAATTATTGCTATAATTATTCGATAGATATGCTTTACTTGCTAAAATAAAAATGAACATTGTATTCATTTGTTTCTTACATTATTTTTTAAAAATTATTTCTAGGTTACCAAAGAAAATGAAGTTTCAAATGTTATATGCATTAAATGTATTAAGGAACTGACAAGTTGGTCAAAATTCCAAAACCATTGTTTGCAGCAACAACTGTCAAGTGATGTTAAGTGTAATAATTTACAAAATGACCATTCTGTGGAAAACAATGATACAAAAAATATAACATCTTCACCTGTATTTAATTTAAATGATTCAAATGAATCAACAACTTCAACTGGTCAAAGTGGAATTGACAAGTGTTTAGATCCAAATGCTACAGATAAAAAACAAAAAAAGAAAGCCTTTGAAAAGTGTTCAAATTGCAAATCTATCTTCAAAGATTTAAATGAACAAAGTGTGCACCAGTTAACAGATAAAGGATGCATTTTTACATGTCTTCAGTGCTCTAAGAAATTTCGTTCAAAAGACACTTTGAGGTAGGCCTAAGTGATTTTTATCTATGGAAATCTAAACATAATTTGATTAGTAAAATTTAAGTAGGTTATATGGCTTTAAAATCAATTAAAGTTAACATTGTGTTACGGTTTTCCAGGAACCATTTGGAAATTCATTCAAACACAAACAACTTTTGCTGTCATATATGCGGCTTGTTATTTTCCACTAGAAGTCGTCTATATCACCACTTTAACACTCATGAGCCTGACAAACAATATCAATGCACTTACTGTTCTAAACAGTTTTCTGTTGCATATGATTTAGAAAAACATATTCGGATTCATACAGGTAAATATTGTGTTGCATTAAATATTTTACGTACCTCATAATTTTATTTTATAGAAATAAAGTTATTTAGTAAGAATAATTTTAGCTTGGTTTATATACTGTTAAGGTTGGCTTTAAATATTAAAGATAAAAGTATTTTATGATATTTTTGATAAATATAAGAATTTGGTGTTTTTTTTTTTTTGTGTTTAACGTCTGACTATTGTGCACACTTGGGCTAATGCAGACAATAGGATGATTTATAGCGTATGAAAATGCCAAGCCCTGGCTTGGAATTGAACCCGGGTCCTCGGGTTGAAAGCCCAGTACGCTATCAACTAGGCCACCGAGGCGGCTATAAGAATTTGGATCTGTCAGTTGAGGACAATCAGTTGGTGCCATTACTGTACAGATCCTTGTACAGGAATTGCATGTATAATGAATAGTTTATGTTAAAACTGACTTACAGTCTTCTGCTGTCATATTTAAATATTTTAAATGAACTGGGTTAAGAAAAAATGTAGACAAAGATGCTGTCTAGAGCAATTTTAATATTTTAATGAAGATCAAGTAATAAAGTTGTATCAACATTGGTTAAGTAATTTTATTAGTTATTTGTAACATATATAAGGTGTAGCAGTCAATCCTGCATTTTTGAAAAGGCCGTAAATAATAAACAAATGAATTTTTCAAAATTTTATTGCAGCTATCTTATTATACATTAAAAAGTATTTAAGAGACATAAACATAATTATTCATTGCTTAAAAATAATATTGGTAAGATGGTATCCTTCCCGATTAATGCATTCTTGTAGGCGATTTTTGACGTTGTTCATCACATCACAGAGCATAAGCTGAGGAACTTTTAATTTTCAGGCAGTTTATTGCCTTGAGTTCTTCAATTGTATAAGGTCGTTCTTCATACATTTTACTCTCTAGGTACCCCCACAATAAGAAATCGCATGGTGCGAGGTCGGATTTTGGGGAAGCTACCCATACTTATGAAATGTTTCCGCTTTGGTAAAATGCTTTTACAGCAAACAACCGCTGTAGCTTTGATCACTGTTCTATGGCGACTGAAACACGTTTGAGTGGGGAACACAACAGTAACCTTGACAACTAACCCAGTCCATTTTCTAGCCTTCCACAGTATTTTCAAAAATTCAGGTTTGACTGCCGCACCCTGTATTAGCAAGAAAGTTTCTTATCTTGTGTGAATCCATGATAAGGTACTTGTACTAGTAACCAGGACAAGCCTCTTAGGCTGAACACTTATAACATACAAGCCCATCACGTCCAGCACTAACCAGACAAGTAACCATCAAACTACACCAATGTAAAAAACCTTTGACATCTACCTTGCAAGTATTCATTATGCAGTGTTGAGTTGTCAGTCGAAGATGTAACCTATATTCCGCAGGACCTTCTGAAGATTATGCCATATCCTTTCTTCTAATCCATTTCCTGCTCCACAATTGTCAACAAAATTGTTCCTTTTCAATATCACTAATGTCTTCAGTTACACTTAAACTGATTTCTAAAAATATTTTGTTAGGTTTTTGTTTATGCAAATGTCATCTAAGCAAAACTAATCATCTGTTGAGTGAGTTATCACTTCTAGGAAATGCATAACTAACATAATGTATATTTGAGAAAGCATATTAAATATACAGCTCTTGATAAAACAGTCTTCTGTTATAGCCTGTGTGTAATGTGTTGAAGTTTTACAGCATAATCTATAAAGATTTATTTAAGGGTGTCCTGCTCAGAAAATCTGTAAATATAGGAAAGATAATAGTTGTAAGCTTGTATTATTTTTCTTGTCTTTTTTTGCACTTTTGCCAAAAACAGATCACCATCTATCTGTAGAACTGATGTTGATAAAGCACACATTAGGTAGTTTTGTTTTGGTGTTGTCTCTTGATTTGATAAACAGGGCATACTGTAATATGAAAATGTTATAATAATGATCACAAAACCAGTCACTTGCTTGAAGTGTGTATCTGTGAGACATTCAGACAGCTTGTATATTACAGTAAATATAGACAGGTCCTAAACAGTTTATTGTTTATGTTTTTGTAAAGTGTTATTGCTTCTTAGCGTTAGAATTAGCAGTTGGCAAGAAATTACTGTACTGTATTTTATTTGCCTGCTCATGAAGTTTTTTTGTTTTAATTAAGTTTTTTTGATCCTCTTGCTATTCCATCCTATACCCGGTTCTAAGGGTAGGTTCTACTGTACTCTGAAACTCGAAAAACACTAGCACTAGGCAATCATTCTCTCTATGTAATGGCTCAACTAGTGTATAAAAACACACGTTCAGATGTAATCTATTGGCCGGTGCCTGTGAAAGTAGATTATAGTAGTAAACATAAAATCAGGCTAGTGGCCAATATTGCAGCGTTGCCGTATAGTGCATCGTAGTTACAACAGTTTTGTGTAACTTGACACACTTTGCTTCCTGTTACGATTATGAACTTAACATTTACGTTGTTAGTGAAACAGCATAATTTAGTAGAGGAAGTGCGTTCTGTTGTGTTGATTAATTTTATGCTCTTAAAAATCACTGGGTATAATTCTTAAAACTGAAAAACTTCAAGTACAATTTTAATTAATAAATTAATTAATGTTAAGAAACATGTAATGAATTTTTTTGTTTTTAAAGTAGTGAATTTTCATCAGTGGGAAAGTTGAAGAAAACAATATTACCTAAGTTTTATATTTACATTTTATTTATATTATATTTATTTATTTATTTATAGTATATTTACAGTTTTTTTAATAAAAATTAGTGTTTGGCTTTAAACGTGGGTTGAGTGGCAGTAAAAGTAACCATGAAGTGTAATCGATTCTCAGCTGTAACGTTTCGCTGTGTACTTGTTTGTCCTTTAATTATAATTTTTAATTTAAGTTACCTCTCTTTATTATTACACAATGTTAACAATGTTTACTTGAGTTAGTTTTTTAAAATTATCGGGGTGAGACGGCAGTAGAGGTTGATGCTTGAACTAGGCAACAATTGTAGCTCAAAGTTGCCAGTTTGTGCGTTAGAACAAGCAATTCTTGATATTCCCTTATTTTTGTCAGTTCGATAGTGGCAACAGTATAAATCCAGCCTCTTGCCTGATTTTTTTATCACTGCTTATGCTAGTTAATAGTTTATAGTAACTAATACCAATATAATCTTGTCTTAAGAATAATGTAGCTAGGCTGTTCAGTTGTCAATTGCATAACTCAAATTTGTTACCTTTGAGGACGTGCAGGAGTTGGATAGAAATTTTGGAATTTGTTTTCTTTAGCATAACAGTGTTATTGTACGATCAATGTTATATAAAGTCTCACAATTCATATCAATATTCTAGCTTGACTGTCAGTAAAATTTACTACAGAAAACCTAGCTAGTCTCAAAAGCTACTGATTTTTTTTAAATGGATGTCTTTTTATAAAGTAAGCAAGAAAAACATATTGAAATCTATGAGAAAGCTTAACAAATTGCACACAGAAAATTTTTATATGAAAATACTGTAATATCAGTATTCTTATTACTGAAAATAAAATACAAACTGTATAGTTATAGTCAGATCAAATAATTAAATTAAAATTTTACTTCATTAGGAAAGTTCAAAAAAATCAGAGAAAGCATCTTTATAAATTGGTTGTTGTTGTTGAAGTAACAGATGGAAGTTATAGTGATGTTTTAGAGTTGTGGATGAGCTGACCGAGCTGTGTGAATGATGTTTTCAGAGTGGTGTTATATTGTAGGCCTACTTGTGTGTCACACTGCATTAAGGGAATTATGTAATTGTTCATAGACGTTCCTGTTTTTCATAATTCTTTATCAATTTGTAGCAATTATTGTAATGTGTTTTTTTTAAGTAAAAATATGTATACTTACTTGAACGACATGTAACTGTGTAAGAAACATATTATTTAGAAATCTGGATTTTAGCTAATGTTGGTGCCAGCTGATTCATACTATCTGAATTTTGAAAGAGTGTGCTGCAAAAGAGGTTGTTGCCCACCTTAATAATGCTGATGGCCAGATATACAATTATGATAGAATAAATTCTTTACTTACAAACTTTCAAATCTACAAACAAAAGTCTAGGAACTAAAATAACAGATAGATAGACAGAGGAAGAGTTTTCTGAATCGTAGCCTCCTTTTAATTATTCACAGATTCATTTTTTCCTTTCAGAATTTTATTTCAATAACCGTAATTCAATCCTATAACTGGTTACAAAAGCAGTGTTGTGATTGAATTATGTGTGCCGAATATCATATTGTTTGAGTTACGATTTTTTCAACTTGAAAAGCCTTTGCAAGTGCTTTAAGTTCATAAGTATGGGACTTACTGTACATTATTTTATTATTATTATTCATTTGTTAATTTTTTGTAAATATAACCACTGGGTCTTAATATTTCCATATTTTTTTATTTATACATTTTCATTACATATGTTAAGGCGATCTGATACTCTTGCACTATAACTCTATAGAAGTATTGTTTTAATTCTTAGTAAACTTTGTTGCTTGATATGTTTTGGTTGGTGTGATTTATTTTTGCAAATACATATTATAACGGGTAACTACTATAATTGTTTTAAAGAAACAAATATTTATAATGATACATCATGGTTATTATTGCACATATGTTGTAGGTGAGAGACCATTTAAGTGCCAAGAATGCAATGCTCATTTTGCTCAATATTCGGTAATGACTCGTCACGTTGAAGCAGTTCATAAAAAAACTAAAAAATTTACGTGTTCAATATGCAGCAAATCATTCCTTTATAAAAATCATTTTACAGGTAATGTATTAATATGTTTATACTTAATTCATTGGAAAATGTTTTATTCATTAGTTAATGCCTTTAAATAAAAGTTGATGTCAGTGGTTAATTAACATTAATTTTTATATGAATAGTATGTCATTAGAGACATTAGAAAAAGGTATTTTAAGAGAAATAAGATATCTTACATTAGCCTTAAACAAATGCTAAGTAATGTTTGTGATAATCGAACAGCTCTGTGTTGTTTGCTCATAGCACATCTCATGCTACACTCAGGACAAAAAGACATTGTTTGTGAGATATGCAACAAAGGTTTTGTCACTAAAAATGCCTTGTGTCGACATCAGCGCAATCATACAGGAGAGAAACCTTATCCAGTAAGTATCACATTGTAACAAAAAGTATATTCTTATAAATGAGAAATCTTACCAGTTATTGTCAAATGCTGACGTACGAGGTGCTACTCGAAAGTTCGGGGAATTTTCCCATAAAAAAAAATTGCTTACCGTAACTCCTAGTTTTGTTTTTAGCTTCCAAAGTAAAAGTTTGTCTTTTACTTTTACTTCTACAAGCACTTTTTTTAGGACCCATTTAATTAATATTCACAAAAAAAATTGAAAACAGGATTTAAACGACAATTTGAAACGCACACACAAAGAAACTTAATGTTTTGTTAAATTTAAAAATCAAAAATATGTAACACGATAATATTACAACTGTTTATATTTTTTAACGGGCTAGCAAATTAAACACACAGTAAAAGAGCTGATGACACACTAAATAAAATTAGGTACAATGACAGAAAAGGATATAGAAGGAGGCATTCTTAGAACAGACAACTAAGAAATATCGTGGAAGTTATTGCCTCACAAAAACCAAATACCCATCACTCAAAATCTTTTTTGTGTTAACTCAGCAGCTTGTATGTACTTTGTGTAGGACAGCACAATGCTCAGACCCTTATCTGAAATCTAAATTGTTATGCGGATCATTTTTCATTCCGTGAATTATACTGTTGTCCAGGTCGACTGTTAGCCAGGGTATCACTGTATTTATATATATATATATATATATATATATATATATGTGTGTTTTTTTTTCAGTGTCCAGAATGTGGCAAGCGATTTGCAGATTGTAGTAACAGAAAGCGCCATGTCCTTCAGCATCATGGCAGTGATAAACCTGAACGTACAAAGAAAAAAGGGCAGAAACAATGCAAGAAAAAGGAAAAAGAAAAGATGGATAAGCCACAACACACTCTGAAAACATTTTTAGAAGACCCAGAATTAATTTTAGGAAATTTAAGTGACAAACGTGATGAGAGTTTAAGTGAAATTGAAGATTTGTCGAAAAATAATGAGCAGTCTGATATATTCAATGATTGTGATGTGTTTAACGAAGTTGAAAATCCTCATAATTCCAATCAAAATGAAAACAATACTTTGACTTTAACAGTTTTAGATGAAGATGATAATAGATCGCTAGAGTTTTTAAGTCAACATTTGTTACAATATGAAAACACTTCACCTAGAATCGAAGAAGACAATTTTCTTCAGATTAAAAATAAATTGATTTCAAACGGAATTGAACCTTTGGAAAATTATACTAATAAGCTTGAAGAACTGCAGCAGTTATTAAATGAAACGGACGTGGACAAGGTTAGGTTGGGCAGTTCTATTCAGTGCCACAGTCTAACTTCGGTGGATGTTTTAAATCTGGAACTTGCTTTAGGAACTGAACAAGTGGATATACAACAGCGATGGGCAGCAGATATTTTAAATAACATCGCACCTTGTGAAACGCAGTCTATTTTAAAGATGCTTAGTAACCAAGGAACAATTCTTTTAACATTCCCTGATAATGAAGACTTCCCTTCTTAGTTATAAGTGCATTTTACGCTTTAGTATAGTCATTATATATTTTTTAGGTCATATATATATATATATTCCACCAAGTTATACTTAAAAGACAAAACAGAAACATTAGTTATGTAAAATTCAACTAGTCAGTTCCTATAATTTTATATTTATTTATAATAAATCCAACATTAAAAAATATTAATGTGAAATTCTAGTGACGCACAATTACAAGATGTTTTATTTGATTGTTTTGATTGTAAAAATATCTCGTTGCTTTTCAGTTGCATTGGACCAATCAGTTGTCACTTGACAGTTGTTTTTTTAAGTTCACCGACTTGCTAAGTCATCTCAGTTTGTATTTTTGCCAATTACAGTACTAACAACTAAAGTTCAAAGTAAGCCTAAATCATCAACAACTTGCAGTCAGAATGGTAGTTAATATTAAGATATTGATGAATATTTCCAATTAAATGGTGTTTATTTACCGTATGAGATATCTCTTCAGTTAGGTTTGACCACCCTTATTTAGTTTATAAACATACATATTTTTGAGTTGTGTGTCATAGGAGTATTGGCTGTTTTTTGTTTGTTTGTACGAGTATGTAGTTGTTTGTTAAATAATTAAATTAAGCAGTAAATAAATGATTATTTTTTATTTAATTCTGAATGAATGGATAAAAGATAATGCTTGTTTGTCATTATATATAATATATATATAACTATTAGTACATTTATATATAAATAATTATTATTTATATTATAATTTGTGTGTACATAAAAACTTCAAAAAAATTCTTTTCAGCATAGTAGACAGTCCCTTGCAACATGCTGAAGTAATGTATGCAGTAAAATTTTCTTACATTTAACTTTGTTTATTAAAAAATAAACTAGTTTAGGTCATAATAAAGTACAGTTTTTATTATTCATAATAATTATTAGCACTTACAGTAGACTGAACTAAAAAAAATTAAATAATGATGTGGAATTAAAAAAAAAGAAAGAATTTCACTAAAAGTCAAAACAGTGAGAAACCATTGTGTTGACAAGTGTGAACAAATTTTTATTGTTTAACCCGACTGGGATTCGATGATTGACTTAATTTTTATGTTATACAATGGTCGATTGTTTCATTTGTAAAACATCTTGCAATCATACGTTACTAGAAATACCTATGAGGAAATACTAATATCAAAACACAGTTGTTTTAATTTTACCATTACAGTGGAACCTTCATAATCCAAACTAATTGGGCTTGGAGGTGGTTCAGGTTACCAAAACGCTCATATTATCAAACATAAACATAAACATAAATATGGCTGATAACAGTGTTCATTGTACAGTTACTTAAACAGAATTTAGAAATAATAATAGGCTTACAAAATAAAGTGCCACAAAATGTTAGAAAATCCTTTTATTGAAAACATTATTTTGATATTATTCTTGGAAATGTTGTATCAGAAATATTTTATGTTAGAAAATTGTTCAGTTGTGAGAAGTGTAAGTCTAAAGAAGTGTAGCACGTATACAGACGATGGTATTGTCAGATTGTCTTGCTTTCAATATTTGCATGAAAACACCATTTAGATTTTAAGTTACAGCTGATTAGGCAAATCTTTTACATATTTTTGAATAAAATGGAACAGTGCAATTGCTGTTATCAAAGCAGAGCCAAGCAACACCCACTGTGTCCAACATCACGGCATATATGACCAACCCAAGATCCCTGATGGATATGAAAGGAAATTAGTAAACAAAAGATGTTTTCTAAGTGCAAACAGACAAATAACACTAAAAAACGCAAAATGACAATACATTTGAATGTTGTAAGTGTAACTGTTATATAATCTTGATTTAAAGAGTATCGTTCAACCGTTTTTTAATTAGTTTGACTAAATTGTATTTGTAAGTTGTTTTTGTCTAATAATAACATTTCTATAATAAACATAAATTACTAATTTCAAAATAATTTGACAATTTTATTATTACTTTTAGTTGTATAAGTGTAAGTTACGTATTTTAACACAGCATATTCAGATGCAGACATTACAGATGACTGTATTTCCCATGTGACCCAAGAAGCTTAACCCAAACTTTCTTGTACTTTATCAAAAATTATTTATGACTGTATTGGGTTCAGATTGTCAAAGGTTTGAATTATGAAGGTTCTACTACATTTAAAACTGGATTATTTTCAATATTTGAAAATTTTGTGTATCTACATATATTATGTTATCTTTGAAAATTGTGCCTAATTGCATATACCTTTTAATTTAATTTAAAAAATGTATTAATTTGTCATCAGTATAACATGCAGTAAAATAATATATTAAATATAGTAATTTAACATAAGGTTTCAAAATTTAACGTTTGATGTTTATACCTATAATAGGTTTTAACATTATTTATTTAAAAATATATTTCACTGTATTTTATAAAAAGTATGTGTCTGTTTGCGTATTTTCTACGTGAACTAAGTGAAAATTCATGAAAATGCATATAATATATATGTTAGCCAAATAATATAGAGGTTTAATACATACACTTTGACTTACTGTATTTGTGCTGCTTACATGGCTGTCACACATTTATTTTGTTAGAAAATATAAAAACTGCTGTTTCCTATTACAGTACATTGTATCTTTATTTATATAACACTGGATAATTTATTTATTTTAATATATTATTTGTCTAGTCATTAATAGTTAGCTAGTCAATTTTCATTTATAATTTACAGTAAATAGAGTTTTTATTAAATTGGTATTAATATCTGTATAATGAAGTCCGTGATTTCCTAATAAGACAGTAAATTTTTGTTTGAATAATAAGGTTATAAATTCATGTGTTAAAAATAAAAATAAATCTGTGTCCATTAAATGTATTTACAATGTTTAAAGGAATAATTTTTTTAAATTAATGAAATATTGTACAATTTATAAATTTTGGTAGAAAAATCAGCTGCTATTTATAGGCCTAAGTCATTGTTGTACCCTATTAGTGACCATTGATATTTGTGTTTCTTGTTCCTTCGTTTGTGTCAGTTTTGTATTTACTTTATTAGTTACCAAAATTAATGTGTTTCAGAACCAATAGTTTGTGATAAAGGTATTTTCTTTCTTTCTAGTTTTATGATTTTACCATTACGTTGTCAGTTGAAAAGTTACAAAGATATAATTTTCATTTCATGTTTTTTTCAAAAAAAAAAAGAAAAGAAAACGTCTCTGTGATCTTTTATAGTTGATACCACTTCTCGGTTCCAAGAATCCAGATTTTATATAAAAGAACAAGTTCATCAAAAAATTTGAGATACATGTTTTTATAGATTACATATAAATGACATTTATTTTTAATTTTTTTGTTTTGCAGTAATTGGTTAACCTAAAATTATTGTACATTTTATTACATTATTATGTATTACATTTTATGTATTATTAGTACATTAGGAACATGAGATTTTTATACATCCTCATGCAGTTCAATCCTTCCATGTACTCACTGTATATTGTCGTTGGGTATTTATACATTAGCAATGTGAAGAGTACTACACATATTTTACTCTGTGTGTTGTATTAATTGACTATTTATCAATTACTGTTGTGTATGCAAGAAGAGCTGACAAATTAACAAAGTTATCAGTATCATTGTATCAATTAGAAACTAATTTTTCTGTGGCAATACCTTGTTTATATGATTTGTCTTAGACCAGGTGGCCACCAAATGCGAGCGGACTATGAATTCAAAACTTAATGTATTGTTTTTAGTGTAAGTGCAGCCACTGAAAGCGTAACTGAGCTAAGGTGAGTGAAGCAGCATCAAATAGTCCCACTTCACTTTCAGTGGCCGCACCTACATTAAAAACAATATGTTCGGTTTTGTTTGCATAGTCGTTACCGCTCAATAAATTCCGCTCTGCATTTGGTGGCCACCAAGCCTTATACTTGTAATTTTTTGAAAATAATTGTGAAAAGCATTTTAAAATATCATTTAGAAATGAAATCCTTTGATAAATTTTTCAAACATTTATTTATATCAGAATATTGAGGTTCAACCTGTATGTTTTTAAGAACAACAGCGTCAAACTAATTTTCATTGTAATCAAAATCTATTAATTTTAGTCAAATATAAAAAATAACTCTTAAGAAATGTATAAATGTGTATCAATTTTTTTGGGATTCACGATTCACTACGACCTTTGTGAAAATTGACGTAAAACCTGACCATTGCAATTGAGATCATTTCGTTTATCCATGTAATACTAAAATATAGTATATATAGTAAAATATAGTAGTAAAACATAAGAGATGTGCAGATTGTGTTCTGTTTGATGAAGCCTTTATTTTTTCTGTTGACTTATAAATTTGTATTCCTTGTTACAATCACAACATTCCAACTTAAAAAAAGAACTGTCTACAGTCATGACAGTTCAAAAGTCTTTTTGACAGGTGATCTATATTTAAATTAACCACACTGTATGTTGTTGACTTGTTGTCACGTTTTAAGTTAAGATTATCATGTGCAAGTTTTTAGTTATGTGTATAAATATAATGTAGCATGTAGGTTGTGTTTTGTGTGATATGTGATCAGTGATCTCCATTTTATGGTTGTGCTACAAATTTTGTTTGCATTTATATTCTTTATTCAGAATAAAAATATAAATAAATAACAGTACATTTCACGTACTAGTACTTGAAACTTTAGTTTGTATATTAAGTACATATTATAGTTTCTGCATTATATTTTTATCGTCATTTTGTAATGAACTAAGTTTAGTGATAATAAAATCTAGTCTTTTATTTGTATTATGTGTTTGCAGATGTCCTGGTTTAAATTAAATACATTTTAGAATGTTTATGTTTTTTAACAAATTTTTAAACCTTAGAATTTTAAATTTTAGTATTAAATTATGAGTATAATCTTTACACGAAAATAGTACAAATTTCACAGTTTTTCTAAAATTTCTCGGACTAATTATAGATTACGTATAAATGACATTTATTTTTAATTTTTGTTTTGTTTTGTTTTGCAGTAATTGGTTAACCCTATTAGTGTAACTAAGGCAGAAATCAAAGATCTCAAAAATAGAATAATAACCAGATTTTTCAAAACCAAACCAAAAGCTTTCAAATTACAGTAATAGAAGTAAGGTTTATGTGTTTTTCCAATTCTCGTCTTTTCTTTCTCTTTGTGACTATAAAAAACTTGTTTTTAACTTTAAAAATATACTTCATGTATGATCAAAATTTGTGAATAATGTGTTGAACCAGTTTTCATAAATTTGGAGCTGTTAGATTTCATCATTGTTTTTGTTTTTTTCTATAGCGTAGGAACTGGAATTTTTGACATACAGTAAAGTCTCGATTAACCGTCACTGTTTTTAACCCTCAGTTTCTAATCTTCAGAATAATTCTGTTATTTGACATTTTTAAACAGTATTCCATAGTATATAATTTGTAATAAATAATCTACACAAAAAAAAAAAACACTGTAACTGGACATAGGCGAAGTAGCTGACACTATAATTGCTACCCTAAGCTAACATTGATAATCGGAAAGTTTGATCCTGTCATCTAGTAGAAACACTTCAAATGGTGTTAACAAATTTCGAAAGAGTGAATAAGCTGAAGACAAAGATAAGTGCTATTGAAAGATAAACACTGTCAAATTATTTATAATAATACCATTCATCATATAAGTTGATCACATAATAGTCATGTGGCTTAAGTGCTCTTAAGTGGCTTGTGCAGTGCTCACATATTTTACAGTAATACTTATCAGAAGTTAAGTAAAATTTACTGTATTAGACCCATAAAGGTCCATTTGCTTGTCTATAAATGCATTACAAGCTGTCTTTTTTATCTGTATTTAATTTATTATGCATTGAGAACTAATACATTTTTCTGTACTTAATGTTTAATTCTTTTCTTTTTCCTTCAATTTTTTTTTTTGCATCCAAATTTATACATCTAAATACTTTATCATGTTCGCACAACTTGATTGTTAAATGTGTTAATGCCCATTTTTACTTTTCTGTTACTAAAACTATAAAAGTAGATTTTGACTCAAGTATTTTTTATTCACTACTGTTTGCTTGACTATCTGCTGCCATCTCCAATTTGCCCCCTTCGTGTTCGCTGTTTTTGTCAACCACTAAAATAGCAGTATCGTCCTCACAGGTTGCAACAAACACATTTTTTCCTTATGTATATCGGGTATAGAAGAAAATAGTACCAAATCAAGCACACTTCCCTGCATGTTTGGCTGATATATTATCCAGTTCAGAAAGTATAAATAGTAAGGCACAACTCCCTCCTCAATAAGGGGTAGCCGTTATATTTTTGTGTCTTGGCTATCATTTTTAATAACAGATAATAGTATTTTTAACTACAACAACTAATATCTCAAAAAACAAAACTGTCAGGTCAAAAAAGAACCAAAGAAAATAAATTTTACAAAGACATTATTATTTTATTCCAATTTTTGTTAATTATATTAATAAATATTTTACAGAAATATTAATTTAATTTAATTTTATATAATAAATATTAAGGCTTAAAAAAGCATATCTGTACACACACACACACACACACATATATATATATAATAGTTGTTTTATCAATAATTAATTGAGACTATGCATTACACCATATGTACAAAACTTGAGCAAAATTTGATAAACTGGCTTGGAGAAACTGTACTATTTTTTTTATTTGTACCAAACTGGATTTTTTGGGGCTATCAGTTTTGTTTGAGTTGTTATGAACTACATTTGATCGAAACCATTAGAGCTGATTTTAAGAAAATCGGATTAACAATTTTTTTCAAAAAAACCTTTAAAACGTTTTTTAATAACTTAAAAAATTGTCCAGACATATGGACAAACTAAACATATATGCCAAACTTTATTAAAACAGTCTCTAACAATGTGCATATATACATAGACGGACAGACATCTAAGTGCTAACTACCTTTGTGGACTGAGACTACGTGAACTGTAAATCCATCAAAATCTCAAGATCAATATTTGTTCACCTACAACATATTTTTTTATATTTCAATATCATTAGAAAGAAAGAAAGAAAAAAATCTATATTACCAAAAAAATTTTAATTAATAATTCTAATCAGGACAGACTAGTGAAATTTTATTTTCTAATTTCAATACAAACCTTCCCAGTGAATATAAACAGACTAGAAGTACAACCACCGTTATAAAAAGTGTGTAGTTTAACACAGTGTCACAAGATGCAACTAGCAGCGAGTGCTCACATATCTCTCATAGGGGTTATCACTGTAGTATGTTTATATTCAATGACATTCAACTGCAGTTTAACACTTTTGATATTTTGATTTGCTTATATGAAGTATAATTAAAGTTTGATGATTTTGAAAGACAATTGATTTTGAAATTTTAACAGATCTTTATGTTTTCAAATCCTCTGAGTTCAAAAAGTGTACAATCGCCAACATCCTAGTTTAAAAAAGTGTACAATCCCTCTCAATCTTAAAAAGTGTACTCAATGCCAGGCCCCTGCTAGCTAATGCTACCATTGCTAACCTTATTTGATTTAAAATTTGTTGAAACTATAAAAATATAAATATTGTTTATTAAATATCAAAGTTAATTAATTAATTTATTTAATTGTTTATAATTATAATTGTTTATTAATCTTTATTTTATATACTGAAAATAAACAATATAATCTAAAACGATTTAGACATTTATAATACAAGTTGATTAAAAGATTCCACTTATAAATTACTACTTACTATATTTAGCATACATTTAATTAAATTATTTAGTTATGAGTGTTAGTCTCCATCAGTGAATTTCGTTCTCATCGGTAAAACGTTATATTTTGGATCCCTACTATAAGGTTTGCGAAGAACACCAGCAGCGTGTGTAAGTTGTAGTGCACAATCAGGATGTGCACCACCTGGCAGTCCAGTGCATTCACGTTCCAAGATAACTGCTAAACCATCAACTAATGACATGAAACCTAGAGAAATGGCAGCTCTGCGTACACGATTGAGTTCCTAAAACAAGTTCATCACTGTTAAATTTTTTACTTATATCACTGACATTTTAAATTACATTTTGTATGCTTAGAGGCATATGTATATAAATTCAGGCTCAAACAGTAAAAATTGGGATGTACCTTATCATTTAGCAGTAGCAGTCATACTCACAGTTACTTTACCACTCCTTCCTAACAGACTATACCTTTTCACATGGTAAAACGCATGAACCATATTTATCTGTGATCCAAGGTACACACGATTAAAATTTTTAATTTTTCGTATTTAATTGTAAAAACATGTCAACATGCTAAAACATGTAAAATTTACAGCTCTCAACAAGAGTTTGTATTTTATGTTATGAAATTAATAAAATACTGAACATTCACTGCCACTGTCATACACTTTCAACTCTTTTCTGAAAGACCAATCAGCAATGAAAAGAATGGCACCAATGCTCAGCAGGAAAACCACTGAAATGCAAAACATTACCTCCAGACGGTAAAAATATATTTTAATTATTAATGAACAATGAAGAACACTGCCGCAAGCCGGGCCCGTCCAGGAGGATGGGGAAAGTGGAGGGGGAGGAGTAACAACATCGTTAAAAAAAACCAGGGTCCATCTCGCTTCGGATGGTAGTACCCTGTTATAGAGCCCCTGCCTAGGGTTACTAGGTGAAAACTGGCCAACGGTCTCAATGGCGGATGAGGAAGGATTTCCCAACGGCAGAGAGGGCGGAAGAGCTACCTCCAGGGCTCACAACCTTGGTTGTATTTTTGTAAATTCTCTGAATTTACCTCAATTTTTAAAATTATCAGTTATGGAGAATGTGTGATGTTAATAAAGTAATTGCCCCAGGTGGACAATCCACCGCACGTAAGTGCGCATGCAGACGTTCGGATTCTGGGGAGTCTGCGGCATTACACAAGGATGAGTCTGAGCATTTTGGCAAAGGACTGAAGTGTAACTGCCTGGCTTTTGCGGATGATCTGGCTCTCATAGCCAAGGACTGGTCCGAGGCAGAATTACAAATTAAAGAGTTGCAGAAACAAGCCATTAAAGTAGGTCTCCGAATCTCATTTGAGAAAACCAAAATACTAACGAATATTAAAAATGCACCACGACATCTGGGAGTCGGTAGTCATAAAATCGAGAGAGTTGACCACTTCAAATATCTGGGTGAATGGATCAGCTGGAACGCCTTAGAAAAGAGAGCATTGGAATCCAGGATGTGTAAAATGGAATTGGCGTTTCAATTAACCAAAGAGGTGTATAACAAGAAATCGTTATCCTGGCATTCCAAACTTAAGCATTATAAAACTGTGATCAAACCAGAGGCTTTATATGCATCTGAAACTCTTACACTCAATAATAAGGGATTATTGGACAACCTGGAGAAGAAAGAAAGAAAGTTAATAAGGAAGATATTGGGCCAAAACTTTAGAAATAATGAAGTAAAGTTGATTTCTAATAAAAACCTGTATCTCAAAATTGAGAGACTCTCAGATAGCATGAGGAAAAGACGACTTAGTTTTTATGGCCATATTAGTAGGATGAACAGCAGTAGACTTACTAGGCGGATCTTTGCTTTCTTCAGAGATCGGAAAACGAAGAGTAATTGGTTCAGGCGGGTCCAGGAAGACTTAACTGAGCTGGCGATATCGGATGAGATGATTGACGATGTACTTAAGCTGCAAAAACTTTTACATAATGAAAATCTAATGTTCCAAGAAAAACCAACATCTAAAAGGGGCGGGGCAGTCTCGGATGAAAGAAGGAAGGCAGCCTCGGATAGAATGAAGCAGTATTGGATACAGCGGAGGGCGGCTAACGCACATCAAAGTAATTGATTTGGCATACCCCAAAGTGGGTGATCCGGATGAAAGAAAAAAAGAAAGAACAATGAAGATATTTTTGGAAGGTGGAATGATTCTGTACTATCCAAAATTTGATTTTGATAGTTAATGAGAGATTGTACCATACACTTTCAGTGTTAATTAAAGTAAAAACTAACTAAATGTAAAAAATTCATTTAAAAAAAAAGTAGAATAGCATTCAAAATTAACTGTTTATATAATTCTATTCTTATATTATCATTATTTGCATACAGACCCTGTTGGATCACGCAAAGCACTCCGACTCATGTCTTGTTCCTTTTAATCCTCCACACCTCCCTCATCCTGTCCCCATAGATCCTCTTCGCGCCTCCGTCCATTTTACCCCTGCTCTCTTTGGGATTTCATTCTCTGGGACCTTCCAACCGAACATCTTTCTCCTGTATGCGTTCCTGTTTTCAACGTCTGTTGATCTATTCTTATATATATATATATATATATATATATATATATATATATATATATATATATATATATATATATATATTACTGTGTCAGTATGATCACCCCAACTTGAGATAAAAGAGGTATATAATTTAGGTAATAAAATTACTGAACACTTTAAAGGTTAGAAATCAGTTATTTAAGAAACATATTTACTGTAAAACCCGAAAAATTCAGGATATTTAGCTAATTAAAAAAAATACTGGATAGAAAAAAGGTCAGATATTGTGGTGGGAGTACCTTAATGTGCTTTACAAATTCATTTAAAAAACATATTGAGAAAGTACATAAACAATATTCACCTTATAAAAGTGCTGTGTTTTTTCTGGCAGTTTTCTAGCATGGCGCAATATTTTTTGTATGTCTGACTGCAAGCCAACTTGGCGTATCCAAACTACACAGTTTTGTGAATAGCTTCTTTTCTCTGCAGGACGAACTGGAAAACTTTCTTCTGGACCTTACAGAAATAAAAATTGAATCAGTACATAACTTTCAATTTAATAACAACATTAATTTGAACTTAATCCAACATTTCTAATTTATAACTCTTTAATTCTGCTACAAACAATGTAACAGGGTGGGGTGGGGGGTTCTGTTCTTTAAATGAATGAAAGGTAGATTTTTAAATTTTTTTATCACTGAAATAATGTAATAAAGTGCAAAACAAAAATATTTGTAAACAAAATATGTGATATTTACTGAAGGGTTTTTAGTAAACCTGATCGTTCAGGTAATAGTTATGCTAGACATGGTTAAACATTATGAACCCTAATAACAAAGTGTATATAAATATGCAGCAATGGGTACATATTGTGTTTATATTACGGGTACATAAGCAAAGGGTGTTTATATTGTGTAGGAAACACTACTATCTATCTATTGCAACACTGAACAGCCCTTAAAAGGTAGGCAAAACTTAAACAAAGTAAGTGGATGAATCAAACTACTGCACATGAGGACCATGACAAGGAGGAGAGTAGCGATAACATGAAGACTGCCCATTTTTTAATAAAACAGCTGAATTTATAAAACTATGACAGTCTGAAGTGGAGACTCATCAGTTTGAGTTTATGGTCTGCACTCAGGGTCCAGTTTATCCTTACCAGTTGATTGTAACATTCAAACACAAGATATTTGTTTATTTTTTTTTTTGTGTTTAATGTCCGACTATTGTACACACTTGGGCTAATGCAGACGATGGGATGATTTACAGCGTATGAAAATGCCAAGCAATGGCCGGGAATCAAATCCGGGTCCTTGAGGTGAAAGCCCAGTATGCACGCTACCGAGGCGGCTTATATGTTTTTGTTTAGTGGCCATGCTAGTTAGATTAATGAGTTGCCAAGAAGGGCACTAAATTGCTGTTCTTAGGATTAAAACCAACTTGCAGTGTTATAAAACACACAGTCTACAATACTATCAAAAAATGGTTTGAATACAAACATCACCAACACTGGCAGGACTACCATAGGCAAAATCTTGGAATAAAACTAGTCAAAGCCACAAACCAACAACTCACCAACTGGTTAATGAAGTTGAGTAGAGGCCATGTGAAGCAAGTTATGGCACTACTTTTTAGAAGCATGGCACATGGCCACTTCAAGAAACATTTTTTAACACTCAGGGTCATCTAGAGTGATCCCGATAACAGTCTCCAGAGACTGTTATGCATGTTACTTTGCAATGGAAGAGCTATTTTTTGGAGCCTTTATAACAAGGTGATAAATGCTAGTATAGGATGTAAACTTCTAAACTCTTGTTGAAGGTACAGATATCAGTTTGCCTTGTAGGTACTTGGGGTGTATAATAAACCTAGATATACAAGGAACTTGAGTCCGCATTCCCCAGTAATCTAGTATAATCTAGACTAATGAGTATAACTCATTAATGGAAATTGTAAAGTTTATGACAGTAACTGCAGTTTCATACCTACAACCTTGAGATGTGCAGTTCAAAAAGGCAGCAAACTGACCAGTGTCAGTCATGTCAATCATACCAGCCCTTAGCAAGTAAGATGACCTAGTAGATAAGAACTGTATACAGTAGTACCTCGCGATACGATGGGTTCACGATACGATGTGTTCAAGATACGAAGTGGAATATCGCAAATATTCGTGCTCGCGAAACGATACGTTTTTCGCCATTCGATCCCAATATCTCTTGCCGCTTGAAATTGTTTTGAAGTTGGCGCGCTATGGGCAAACCTCACGCGTCACTAAGCAAGCCTCAATACGTCACTATTCAAGCTGTTCTGCTTGAAAAAAAGCACCCAGAAAAAATGCGTACAGCTCGTGCAATGGACAATGTGAATGACATTTGTATGAGTCATTTTCGAAACATTTTGAGGAGTCGTCAGAAACAGGCTTCTTTAGATAGATATTTTTCGAAGAGAAGTGCCCCAGAAAGTGAAGAAACGAGTGTTTCTAGTACGAAAACTAGAAAGGAAAGTGAAGACGATGATGTATCACCTCAAATTTAAGTTCAGTTAGTTAAAAAAAAAGAAAAGCAAAAAAAAATTACAAAAGAAAAATTATAAAAAAAATTGATTTTAAGTTTTCATTACTGTGTCTGTAATTTTACATAAGAAATTTAATTTTAAAAGAAATTTAATTTAATTTTAAGTTTTCATTACTGTGTCTAAGTTTTATAAACGCTGTGCGCAATTTATCAGTGTCGTAATAAAAACTATTAACCCGTACTGTACGTACATACGTACGTATCATCAGCTGTGTGTGTGGCTGCTGTTACAACCACCACCAACCAACCCTCACGTAGCTATCTACCACCACTCCTCACCATCCCCACTGAACTCTGCTCCGTCGCCTCGCTTACCCTCGCTGACTGTACAGTACTTTACGGTAAGTGAAATTAATTTTTCTTTTTCTTTTTTATTTATTTATAAGGTTATTTTAATTTATAAATGTGGTATAAATGTTTATTGTGTGTATGTGGTACTTAATATACTATTTTGTGACTAATTATTATTACGTATAGATGATTTTGGTGTTTATATATGGGGCGTTGCACGAATTAATTAAATTACATAAGATTACATTGTTCATTATATGATTTTTTTACGATACGATCCCGGTCCAGGAACGGATTAAGATCGTATCGCGAGGTACCACTGTATTTAGTTTAAAAAATGTTTTTAAATTTTAAGTTATTAATATTATTTTAATTTAATATATTTTAGATTGATTTTAATTTGGTTTTACATTTTTAAGGCAGTAACTATATATGTGATTCAATTTTTAAAATAATTTTATTGTCCTGTAAGCTTTCATTGCGTTTAAACCTTTTCCAATATGTACTTCCTTTAGCTAAGTTATGACACCAACTATGTACGTTTACTTTAGCCATTGATAAGCTACAGCACCAACCACATTTCCTTTAGCAATAGATGTCCAGAAGAAGTGTTCAACTGAGGAGAGGTGTGAACAAATCCCTGTGGTATATGCAATACCACCATCACAAAACACATCATCAGTTTGAATTGAGAAATCACTAATCATCATTTCAATGATTGTAAGTAAGATGTTTTTATTATAAGAAAGAATGATACACTGTGGCTAAAGGTAGGAAAATGATTGATGCACCCAAGAACAAGGAGGTATTTTAAGGATTGTGTCAAACATAATTGTAACTGCCACTAAAAGTTAGACAAAATTCCCTCAAACATTGAAATATCCTCAAAACAATTTTTCCTTTAGCCAAAAAAGAGTTGAAGATAACTGCCCTTATATTCCCACTGATATTTGTAACTGAGTTTTAAGGTATTTGTGATTTTTTTTTCATTTAAAAATAGCAGCTATAATATGATTCTATTTCTTAGAAACTATGAATATTACAAGCTTTCGTTGTGTTTATAACTTTTCTTATATTAATTTCCTTTAGTTGTATACAGCTGTAAATCCACAGAAATGTCCTTGTCCTTGTTGGAACAGATTGGACAAGGACATCACAAGTTAGATAGAGCTGGAAATTAGAGTCTGATTGATTTCAACTTGATACACAAACTGTTCTATATAATAGCACGGACAAGTTCAAAAACCAGTTCCAGCAAAACCAAATTCGTTCGTTTTAGAGTTGTAGCCAATCTAAATCATACACTTTTTTGAGACAAAATTCACTATCACAATCAGTTTTAAAATCAAAATAAGTAAATCATGTCAGCTGCATAATATGATTACTTGATATTATGTTACAAAACTATTAAATACTAACTTGGATTTTCTGGATCCTTAGGAATACCAAGACAAGTTAAATCTCCTAACCAAGGAACAGGATTGTTACCAGGCTCTAGTAAAGTCAACATTAAATTTGATTTCTTTTTAGAATCTGCCCAAGAATACAGTATACCAAACCAATTAGTCCCCACCTGACAGAGAGCCGCCATGTTCTCCACCTGCAAACATAAGTATATATGAAAAGTCTGTAATTATTTTTAATGAATCATCCGTTGTATTTAGTGCATTATTCTCAATTACAATAAAACATTTTAAAATACACACTTTAAAAGTAAAAAAAAATACCTATAACTTAACACTGCCTTTAAAAGTAAATACAGTATACAGTACAGTGATACGTCTTCCACTGTAAGACAGTCTTTAAATAAGCACTTCTTAAAAGTAGAAATACCTCTAATAATAATGGACACTTTTTCATTCCCTGAACATTTTTTTCATTCACTAAACATTTTAAGAAGTTTTTTTTTTTTGCTAAAATAATTTTGAATATTTCTTTTTAGTATTTATCTGAATATGGATGTACATAATTATAGTTGCTTAGGTGGCCTAGTTGATAGTGTACTGGTCTTTCACCCCGAGGACCTGGGTTCGATTCCCGGCCAGGGCTTGGCATTTTCATACGCATTTCATAAATCATCCCATCGTCTGCATTAGCCCAAGTGTGTACAATAGTCGGACGTTGAACACGAAAAAAAAAATATAGTACCCAATTTGGAGACCACTTACAATACGCTCTGTAATCCAGGATAATGTTATTAAATAAACTCCCAATTACAATAAAACACATTCAAGCAGAGTACAATGGTTTTTTAAAAAAGTTTAAACCAGCTTTTATTGTCCATTTCTTGTTGTTATACATACTTACACTTACAACACTACACTTACGACTGGAACACTTTACACTCACACTTACATATAGGGAGGCAATAATAGCTTTAATGTGCTTTTTGCCTTAAAAAATGTTATATGGAGAAGTTCATCAGCTGTAAATGGTAAATAGTACTGTGTTGCTTGCATTGGCCTGGTCACTTTAGGGAATAGTCTTACATAATTTTTTTATTTAATGTTATTTATTGCCAATAATAATTGGTTGTAGTGGAGATAATATAGATTTAAAATAGTATTATTTGTAATTATTTATACTGATTTTGTACTTCTCCAATAATTATTGACTGATTATTGTTTTTTCTTCTAACTGTGATTGTGACATTTACAATACAATAATTTTATTGTCTGAAGCAATACATAAATACCAAACCAGTGGTGATTTGTGCAATTGCTTCAGTGTTATACAACAGTTTGTTTTATTAAAATAGATTTATTTTATATTTTGGATTTAAAAGAATATACATTGGCAAGTAAATTTTATATGAAATATGCATTACATTTTATTAGAAAAAGTTATGTTAAAGTTAATAATAAAAAAATAAAGTAAAATAATAATCAAAACAGACCATGGTAAATGAAGGTTATTGTAAAGCTAAAGTAGTACAGGCTGTCGAACAGCAATAGTATAGGAGAGGTCAGTTGTTTCTTTCTGTTTGCAAACCTCGGTAGCCGCACTTGTGCATGTCGACACCAAAGTTGCTATGCTGTGAATATGATAGTACACAGAAAATTTTATTTTTCAAAAAAATAATGCCATTTTGTAGAGATTTTATTTAGTCAGCTCCAAGAGAGTGATACACCCTTCTAAGACCCAACAAACCAATTCTAATTTGAATTAAATGTTCAAAAAATTCAAGACAATGTTGACAACAATGACAGTTTAGTTTAACAGCCTACAAGCTCTTTAAAAGAGGAAAGTAGACAGCTTAAAATGGAAGATAGAAGGAAAGGAAGTATGTGATACAATATAATAATATATTCTCCTAAAGATAGATTTTAATTCTCAGAACATATGGTAGCTTTATCATTGTTTCTGCCTGCAGTGTTTTAGTCAGCTACAAAATTTCCTGAAAAAAATTAAAATCAGTGTCTTCAGTCTATGCATTCTTTCATTAGTAGAAACTTAATACTGAACTATATTCTATCAGAAGAGTTTAGATCAATGTCTTGTGCTATTAGTTTGTTGAGTTTCCTGATAACAAATAATTTGGACAAATTTAATGAGTGTATAAAATTATTGTAATTAGTGGATACTATGACATCAGTAGAAGCAGATAAATGTTTTCAGCAATGAAGGCGATTAAGACATTCTTAAGAAACTCTATGGGTCTAGAAAGATTAACAGCTTTGACTATGTTTTCAATAGAGAAGAGCCTATCAATGGACGTTCCCGCCTTCAATCAGAATGTCAGAGAAGAGCCTATCAATGGACGTTCCTACCTTCAATCAGAATGTCTAAGAGAAGATCCTATCAATGGATGTTCCCGCCTTCAATAAGAATGTCATAGAGAAGAGCCTATCAATGGACGTTCCCGCCTTCAATCAGAATGTCATAGAGAAGAGCCTATCAATGGACGTTCCTGCCTTCAATCAGAATGTCAAAGAGAAGAGCCTATCAATGGACGTTCCCGCCTTCAATCAGAATGTCATAGAGAAGAGCCGCCTTCAATCAGAATGTCAAAGAGAAGAGCCTATCAATGGACGTTCCCGCCTTCAATCAGAATGTCAAAGAGAAGAGCCTATCAATGGACGTTCCCGCCTTCAATCAGAATGTCATAAAGAAGAGCCTATCAATGGACATTCCTGCCTTCAATCAGAATGTCATAGAGAAGAGCCTATCAATGGACATTCCCGCCTTCAATCAGAATGTCATAGAGAAGAGCCTATCAATGGACATTCCCGCCTTCAATCAGAATGTCATAGAGAAGAGCCTATCAATGGACATTCCTGCCTTCAATCAGAATGTCATAAAGAAGTTTGCTGCTTTGGAATATATATATATACATATCCACTAGACCACCTCGGTGGCCTAGTGGATAGCGTACTAGGCTTTCACCCCGAGGACCCGGGTTCGATTCCCGGCAAGGGCTTGGTATTTTCATACGCTATAAATCATCCCATCGTCTGCATTAGCCCAAGTGTGCACAATAGTCGGACGTTAAAAAAAAAAAAAAAAAAAAAAAAAAAAAAAAAAAAAAAAAAATATATATATATATATATATATATATCAGTGTACTTACCATATTCCTATTAGAATTAGTTAGGGCTGACCTTATCCTTAGAATCTCTATTGATAAAGAGGATCCTATCAATCGTTTGGAAGATAAAGGAGTTCGATGTTGTTTACAATAGTAAAATTAGATTATGATTGGTGTAAATGGCTATTTTAATGTAGTTAATCATTCCACTTAAAAATCACTGGTAAAAAAATGTCTTGTCAAGTCAGGCATTATATAAAACATGTAGTCATAATCTAGACTAAAACCACATAGCTATAAATATGTACCGCTGTTGTAAATCAATAGTTGTCACCTGCACAGTGTTACATTGAACAGTGTTGACAATAACCAATACAGTACTCATAATTTTACTCATCAAATTAATTATGTAAGCATTAATGAAATATTTCATGTTCTCAAAACATGTTTTAATTGTATTAGCTCCTGCAAGTAATTATAATATTACTATATATTATAACAACTATCGCTATACACGGTTTCCATTTTATATATAAAATGTTTTATATATAATTGTACAAAATTATACCATAGTAATATTATTATTGATTATAAATCAATTGACTTTTTCATAAGCATTTAATTAAGATGCTTATCAGTTGCTAACGCTAAAAGATTACAAGTTTTAATAACAGTGTTTGTAGAAGTCACTGTAGTATTATACTAGTGTAGATAACATTTCATACAAGTTTTAAAGATTTTTTCCTTAGTAATAGTTATGCTATTTACAATAAGATATTGAAATTCACCTTTAAAGCCCCATGAAGAAGGACACAAAATGATGGCGTTTTCCCTTCATCTTGAGTATTTTCATCCTCTGAATCGTTATTTTCACCCTTTTCTTTCTTATGAAGTTGGGGTACTGTTAATTTAATTGACACTGAGGGAAACGGAAGTACTAAGTGCCTTGATACTGCAGCAGGACTACCAACCTGTGAAACTTCAAGGAATCCACAAACTTCAATTTCATTTCCTATGGTATATGTTTGATATTCAAAATCTGAGACTTTTGTAAAAGGCTAAAATCATAAAACAAACAAGAATAAAATATTAATGTTAGTGTAAATTAAGTTATGAAGACCTTAACTAAGTGAGAATTGTTGTTTACAAACTGTAGATCTTATTTCGACTGTGAGTGTGTTTCAATTTTCTACTTGAATAAATTGTTTTTACCCCACAGAAATATCCTGCAAAATCTACCTACGCAGATGTATATAAAGTAACTTGTTTCACAAACAAAAAGAGTAAAAAATAATGAAAGGTTTAAAGTCTTTTTCTTATTAACCTAAATCATTTTTTAAATTTTATAACCATGAAATGTTGTACATGGGCTTTGTACTCATTCTGCTTTTCAGTGTTTTCTTGGATGAGAAAGAACATTTTCTCCAAAATTAAGTTGTTGGCTTTAATTAAGTTATGTTTGCTCTCAATTCGTAAGACATGGCTGTTTTTTTTATTACTTCTCTTTTTAAAAAAATAATTGCAAAAATTAACTGCAGCATTAAAATAATGTAGACTTTATAAAGCTTACTCCAGTGCACCAAAAATTATTTATATTTTACACTAACCACTGGTACTGGTGACATCATTATTTTGGAGCCAAGGTTACCACATTTCAAAAATCCTGAAAATGAAGCATAGTTTTTGTCCACCAGCCTCAAAAAAAGTTTCTGAATGGAATTTTGAGAAAGAGCAGTATCGACTTGAAGAACAGGGCCGTCACTACCAGATAACTGTATCAAACTTTGTAATGTAGGATTTACTGGTCCAGGTTGTGCAACACAGGCTACTGTCAGACTTCCCGGAAATGAAAAAGGCAAAGGTGATCCTGGTTTTGTTAAGTTTTGCAAGTTGAAACTCTGGGTATAACAACCATCTGTGATTAGAATTACCTGTAATATAAAATTTTAGAACTGATTACTAAAAATTATTATTCTTACTAAATCACATTATAAAAAAAAAAATTAATAAAAATTATCACTTACTGGTACATTTTATGATGTGAATTTCCTTTGAAAGGTACTATATTAGGAACTAATAAAATAATTAACTTTACCAACTATATTCAAGGAATTTTTAAATTAAAAGTATACATTTTTCCTGAAAATAATGGTAAAAATTTTCTTGCCTGACTTAAAAAATGAAAATGTAGCGATTTAAAAAAAAATGGTAATTGCCTAATTCAAGATAGGCAATACAAAACTTGTTTGGTTATCATGAAATAATAGTTTTTTTTTTAAATAATAACTCTACTCTACAGATAATATTCAAATCTTCATAAAAGATTGTCATATAAAAGTTTGGAAAGCCAGTTTTAAAAAAAAACTAAATATTTCTTATAAATGTGCAACAAGGAATAAAAGAATGAGAGTTGGGTATAAATGCCAGAGATAAAGCTCAGTTATAAGAAGGTTAAGATAATAATTTAAAATTAATTATGTTTTAGAAAAGTGATGTCTATTTAGGAAAATTAAAGAACTATGCATTTTAGAGAAAACTTCATTATATCCACGAAAATGAAAACAGTAAGTGGACAGCTCAGTTAACAGACTTATATAAAAAGTTAAATTTAAAACGATGTGTATGTAGTCAACACCTGTGGTTTAATTACAAATGTTTGCAGAAAATTTAACACCCAAATATGTTGCTATTAAAGTGAAACCTAATACGCCTTCTGCAAAGAAAGTTTTGGAATTTGGACAGAAAACCTGGGTCAAAAAAGAAAGAAGGAAACATTTCTACAAAAGAGACAATGTAATTGCACATTTAAAAATCATACACAGTGAGTTAGTTTACAAACTATAATTTAATAAATTGGATACCGTTTAGTACATTATATGTGATTTTGTTAGTACGAAACTAGACACGATGTTTATTAAACAATCGAAAAAACTAGCTGCCTTAAACAAAAACAAACTAACCTTTAATGTAAATAATACTACATTTTCGGATCATAAATTTTTTAATAGAATTGTTAACCTATCTAACACTAATTTTGATAATGAAGAATCAAGGTCTACTAACACATACTAAATCGAGGTCTAAAATGCAACTCCAGATTTCTTATAAGAACATCAGAATTTAAAAAATTACCAGTATATACAGAATCTATAAACTTAACTACTAAAACATATCAGCAGATGTTATTGCTGTGTTACTAAATTTAACCTTAACACAAACGAATATACAAATGAGATCAAAGTTATCAAACATTTAAAACAAAAAGTGAACAATAATAAAAGTGTAATCAGTATAGCAGATAAAGGTAATTCAATAGTAATTTAGAGAAAAAAGTTTATATTAGAAAAGTAGAAGATTTTTCCTAATTTTCATGCTTCTCAATTTTCAAGGATGATCCAACTACCCTTTTTCAAGAACAGGTCATTTATGTAATTTTAATTAGTACAAATTTAATACCTAATAATCTGTATAAATTTTAAAGAATTATGAATTTTTAACCTCCTAAATTACATAAACCTTCCATCCCTGTTTGTCCAATTGTTTCCATTATCTATAAATAAGCACAAAAAGCTAACATTAATTTTACAATGTTCACTATTTTAACCATCTTTATAGTACAAAAAATTCTTTAGCTTTAGTTCATAAAATTAAAAATGTTGATTTTGGTATACCTACTTAAAGGTTGTAAAGACATTATCCAAAATATACTAAAAAAATCAAAATTAGAAAATAATATTGCAGATGAAATTTGTAACATTTTCAAGGTTTGTATAGTACCTTAAAATTTATTGGTAACTTTTATACACAATAAGATGGTTTGGCCATGGTATCCCCTTTTAGCTAAAATATGAAAGACCAATTTTGAAAAAAATTATTATTTAACAACAATAATCCTTTGCTCAACAATTTTTTTTTTTGTGTTTAATGTCAGACTATTGTGCACACTTGGGTTAATGCAGACGATGGGATGATTTATAATGTATGAAAATGCAAAGCCCTGGCCAGGAATCGAACCCGGGTCCTCAAGGTGAAAGCCGCTATCAACTAGGCGGCTCTTAACAAAGTTATTTACTGGCACAGGTATGTGGATGATGACTTATGTTTTTTTGATGGTACTAATAAACAGGTAAGTTCTTTTTTAAATTTATTAACACTATTAATAAAAACATAACATTCATCACGGAATGTGGCCATAATAAAAATATTAACTTTTTAGATTTAAACACAGATATAATCACTTGCATACATTCCTTCAAAATTTACCATAAATCTAGATACACAGACACTATAATACCAGCTCATTCTAGACACCATTTTCCCCATATTTATGCTGCCTTTCACACTATGATCAACTGATTTCCTAACTGTACACTTAACTGATTATAACTTTAATTCTGAATTAAATACCATTGAACATATTAATGTCAGTAATAAATAAAACATTGATCTTATAATTAGAATTTTAACTAAAAAGCAGAAATGTTTAGTAACTAGTATGTTTTACAATGTAAATATATTAAATAAAGAAACACAAAAATACTGTAAAATTCCATTTGTAGACAATATAAGTTATAAAATTACATATTTAATCTTATAAAGGCTAAAACTAATTATAATCAAGCATTTTACTATATATCGAACTTAAGGAAACACATTGTCAACAATAAGAATAAAATATATCTTTTACTAAACAATGCTGTATATAAAGTTTTCTGTGAAGATTTCTTGTGAATACACAGGACAAACTGAAAAGGCTATAAAAACTTGTGTTAAAGAACATTTCAATTGTTGGAAGTACACAAAAATTAATCATTCTGAAATTCTTTAAATATATAGATCTATTTGTAAAAAACCTTCAATTTAAATGAACAGACTAACTTCAACCCCTCTCCCTTACTCAAGCCTATTAGTTTGGGGGGTTTTCCAACCTGTTACTTACCAACCTTCTTTCATTGTCAATTCTTCCTTTCTTTATCTTCTCCTTTCCAGTTTTAACATCAGCTGTATAAGTATATAAGCATACTTTATAATTTTTAGCTTCATTATGTCTGAAGATGCCTCAAGATGAAACATATGTCATTAAACAAAATAGAATTTTTGTGAAACTATGTTCTAATTTTCCTGGATATCACAGAGTTTCACCAAGCAGGCCTAACCACTGTGTGTTCAATAAATGATGTCTGTTTAATGAGTTTGTTTTACCAGGAAGGGTATACTTTTAATAAAATATGATTATTAAAATTAAGATTGTTGATGAAATAAATCAGTATTTAATGATAAACAAACATTTCCTAATAACATTATCAGTTTTGCAAAATTTAATTTTTAAAATATCATTTCAAAAATGATATTTCATCATTTTTTTTCCCGGCGAAAAACTGTTAAGGTTATCATTACCGTTAGGCAAGATAAAAATATTAAAAAAACAACAAACTATAACAGTAAAAATAAATAAAACAAAAATTTAAATAACAGGTATAACTATATTACAATAACAAATACTTAAAAACTAAATAACAATGAATAAAATTTAAGAAAATTTGTAAAAGTATATATAAACACAACAAAGATAAAGTTATTTAGACAAAATAATTAAATAAAATAAAATAAAAAGGGATGTAAATTATCCCTGAAAAAAATATATGTAAGTACAATGTACAAAGCAAAATTAAAAATAAAAATAATAACAATAACAATAATAAGTTAAATTTTGTTTAAAAGATTCAAGCGACGCAAGAATATTAGTACTCGGTCAATAGCCGTAGAATCATCTTTTAATATATCCTCTAAATTGACACCAAGTCCACATAATCGGCGCATGTTCCTTAGACTATTACAATCTCGCAGAACATGTTCGATGGTAATGAGTGCTTGGCAAAACTCACAAAGGGGCGGGGGGTCCTCGCCTCTCATCAAGAAACCATGTGTGAAAAGAGAATATCCAATGGGGAGACAGGTAACCACTACCTCTTCCCTACGACTTGTACGTACAGACGACCTCTCAGGAAGAACAGTATTTTTAATTACCCTCAGTTTATTATTACCGATAGCTGCCCACTCGTTTTCCCAATGCATATGATTTAAGTGCTTTACATAACATAGAAAATCTGATGAAATCACAAACTGTGTGCTTGGCAGCAGCAAGGTAGCTTCCTTCGCCGAATTATCTGCTCTAGTGTTTCCAGCTATCCCACAGTGACCAGGTATCCAGCAAAATGACACACTAACACTACACAGTTCAAGCCAGTGGATTGAGCACAAAATATGTTGAACAAGAGGATTTTTGGAGTACATGTCCTGGATAGCCTGCAGTGCACTTTTAGAAGCGGAACAGATTAGATAATGGGCAGAGTCAGATACAACTGTTGTCAAAGCCCGGTATTTCATCAAAAAAAAAGTACCATTTCAAAAATGAAGAGATTATAAAACGTTCAGTAAAAAAAAAATGCATAACAAAAATGCACTATGTAAAAAAGTGTTAATATATGGTTTGTATACAAAAAGTGCAACTTGGTTCCTAAAATTAAGTTTTTCAAATAAAAACTTCAGTACAAAATAGCTAGAGTTCGTTTTTGCCTATTCAATAACACAGAAAAGTCAAATTTCAAAAATTAATAGTGCATCATTTTTTTACTCACTAAATTTTTTTCACCATTCTAATCAGGTAAACATATCTTTAGAAAAATGTTGAATATGGTATCATTGGTGTGCTAATCTTTACCATATTTTAATAATAATATAATAATAAGTAATTATAATATACTATGATGATATAAAAATAATAAGAAGAAATATTTATGGTAAATATTTCTAGCATTATTGTAAGAAAAACATATATACGTTGTTAAAATAAAATAATTTTTTTTTGCTATGTGAGGTTTGAAGCTATGTCCAATCAAGCTACTAAAAAGTATACTTAGAACATAGCTACCTTAGCCAGTATTAGAAAAAAAATTATGAGTTAAAATTGTGTTATAAAGCAATAAGACTTCATACTTCCTGAACATTGAAATTATTAGTTATGGATTTTAAAATTATATTAATCCAAAAGAATTTCTGAATATGTTTAAAATATGGACCTATTAAAAAAAACCCTTAATAAAATAACATGTTCATAGGTCTACTATTTATAAAGTAGCATAAATGCAGCATAAACCAATAAGAACTGTGAACTAAAATGGGTAACATTCCTTTGTTATTAGCGGTCATATATTTAATTCTGGTCAGGAAATGACCATCATTACCATAAAACACAATCAACTACATATTAACAAAGATTTTTTTAATGGTTTTAAATATGAATAAAGTCATACCTATTATAGTATTTCAGTATTTAAAAATACAAAAATACCTGACAAGGTGTTGCACTACCCCATTCACTGAGCACTAGCCTATTAACTTCATGAAATACTGGTTCAATAAAGGTTTGGTCTCCTTCTTCTAGAAGTTGTAGTTTAGATTTAAGTGTATCAAAATCTCTAGTAAATGGAGAAATTAATTCAAATGAAGATGAATACGTTAACTGAAATATAAGCATAATTTTATTACTAAATGAATAAGTGTTAATGTTTTAAATTTAAAAAGGTTGAAGTTTTAACAGTTTAAAAAGAAAGGGTCATTACAAGATTTTAGGCTAGGAGAGAGAGAGGAAACAGCAGGTTTCATTATACCTAAACAGGTATAAATCTAAATAGGTTTGGTTGCATTAGCAAACATCAATAAGTTGTTACTTGAATAGTTCTGATACAATATTTATAGTACTGTGTACTTTTGTCATGACTTATAATTTCTTAATTATATGTGGCTTATGTTCTAGTTGCACGTTTAGGCTTAAGTTACTGAACTTGGAGAAGGAGAGTTGATCAATACTTCCAAAACATCATGTATTGTTTTATATAAAGGAATGATGTCAAATGAGTTATCTGAATACAAGAACTCAATAACTAACAAACCCCACAGAGGGGGGGGAATTTACTGCACCTACTGAGAGAATTTAGACGTCCCTCGAGGTGCTCAAGTCTAACACACACTTACACTTGCAACTTTAACACATTACTCTCACACTTACATTTAAGGAGGCAATAATAGCCTCAATGTGCTTTTCGCCTAAATATAAAAAAAACTAACAAATTGCTCAGATGCTACAAAAATAAATAAACTGTAATCTTACCAAAGCAACAAATTCGAGTTTGCAATAGTGAGTTAAATAATCAAGTAAAACATTGATTCCATGTACTGCTAATTGTAAGAAAGTTGTTGACTCTCCAGACTCAGAAATAATAACATTTTGTGCCATAGACAATGAAATATCCAATACTATGACTGTAGGCATTTTCTATAACACTGAACAAGAGAAACAATTAAAATTATCAGTCAATGGGATTTTTTTGAAACACATGAATGTACATACTCATGTAATCATAATTTGGTTTGTGGATAAGTTGCAGAATACTTTTTATGAAGCAAACTTTTTAAATTAATACTAGTCTAAAATAATCGGTATTAATTTATATATCTCAATAAATCAATACAGAAATTTAACTAAATTAAGTCTGAAGAAGACTAAAAGTTTTCTTTATTTATTTATTTTCTTTCAATATTGACAAAATCTAACCTAAAACAAAACCTAACCTAATAAACTTTAGTCTTTGTTTACATTTACACACACAGAGAATGTTTACACTTTTACAGTCTGCAGTTTCGTAATTTCGTAATAATTTCGTAATTATTTCATGTATTTCAATCTTTGTGTTGTGATGACATTATTCTATCTGTGGAATTTTGTGATTTTACATGGTCCATTGCATAGCATAGATAAAGGAAATCAGTATTGATGCAGGATACAGATATACTCTGGTCTCTGGATGTATCCTTGAGTCTATAACACATGTAATAGTAGAACGTGTCATAGATTCTTCTATGACAAACGGTAGGGTTGTATCAACAACAGTACCACTTTGTACAAAGTCTCATAGCGCTTTCGTGACATTACAAGTCACGTAGTCATACTAATATTTCAGCAACACTTTTTAATTTACCAATGCAATATTACATTCGTCAACATATCACGTCGAATTTTCATACTTGATATATTTTGACCATATTGTAATAAGAAATAAAATATAAAAATAAATAATTTTAAATTAAAAATCCATTTTATTATAATATTATAATATAATAATAATGATAATAATAAAATTAATAATAATAATTTTTATTATTATTA
This sequence comes from Callitettix versicolor, assembly GCA_022606455.1. Taxonomy (NCBI): domain Eukaryota; kingdom Metazoa; phylum Arthropoda; class Insecta; order Hemiptera; family Cercopidae; genus Callitettix; species Callitettix versicolor. The sequence continues at coordinate 62,484,047 of CM040184.1, forward strand.
TTAATATTATTATTGAAGTTGTTGTTGTTGTTGTTGTTGTACGTTATTATAGTACTTAAAATATTGCATGTATTGTTACGTATAAACACAGATATAAAAATTTACGTTTTCAAGAAGATGGATGTAAATTATAATTGATCTGTGATAAGAATTGTTTGTCAAAACATAATTGTACTTTTGGTAGTGGTAAATAAATTGATAAGGCAGTTGGGTGGAAGATGGCGGCATGCAAAGAAGTAATTTTAATTGTAGTATTAATTTTTTTAAATAATAATGGACTTTTAGTAGAATCTGCAGCGTCTGATATTGAACTTGATGCTAAAGCGCAATTAACACATAGATTGGATAGTCTTAATTTATTATTGTATACAATTTTATTAATTTTAACAGTATTAACAATATGGTTGTTTAAACATAGAAGATTAAGGTTTCTACATGAAACTGGATTAGCAGTTATCTATGGTAAGTATTGTTGTTACTTTCTTTGTAAATGAATTTGAATGTTTGGATTTAATAAATAGGTAGTCTAGTAGATTTATTAATAAAATTAGCTTGTGTAAGTAACAGTCTGGCTATCTTGAAATCCAACCTAGCCCTAGTATTCAAGGTAAAGTAATATTTTAATAGTGGCATATGAATCCAATTTGCCAAAAATAATTTGTTGTAGTTCAATTGTTTTATTCTTGCACTTACATGTAGGCTTGTAGTAGGAGAAGTGACTATAGCCTACATTGCTTGCCTAATACATTAAGTTAATTTAGTACTTCTGAGACTTGGGACTTGTACTAATGATTTAAAGAAATTTATTATGTAAGGTTTTATTGAATAAAAATATAATAACCTGTGATGTGGAAGATTAAATTTATTATGATAAAGTACAATTTTAAGCAATTTTTATGAAATTATGTAAGTGTGTTGTCATTGCTGTTTACTTTGCGTGGAGCATGCAAGATTTATTACACTCAATTATTACATCGCCACCACCATGGTACTGCTCATGTACATTATCACATTATAAGCAAGTCAAGTCGAGTTACATAACTATTCAACAACGGAGTTAAATTAGATTGTTAAGATTTTTTTTTTAAGTTTAAATGACACCCAACAACTTATGTTATTAAGTTTTTTTAAAAAAGTTTGTATTCTTTTCATTATTAATAACATATATAAAGTAAATCGTTTTCATGGTTTGTTTTGATGATGTTGAATAATGTTACCAACTTTCATGCGCTAGTCATTTTAAAGTTATGTTTCTCACATTTGTTTTTATTTTTTCCTAACTTTTATTGTTTCTGCACTTTTATATTTTTGATTCTTAATATTGGGCATGTAGTAGGCAAGTATTTTGGTAGAAAAATTACCAAAATTGACATAAATCCCAAAAATTCAGTTTAGGATATTTTTATTTTGTTTTAAAACTAATTAACATACACTCCTGATGAAGAATATCACTTTTTTAACATAAATAACACCTTCCAATGAGTAATTAAACCTAACCTCAATCATTATGTTTGCAGTCAATATCATACTGCATTGTGACTATCATGACTATATTCCTTACAGTCCTGCTTTAGATGATCGTGCAGGTATTGTTATTGTACTGAAGGAGTTACAAACAGTACTTGTACTAGATAACCATTCTTGAAAACATTTCAGAATAGGCTATCCCTTGAAAATATTTCTTTTTCAGTTTAAATGGTAGCAAAAGTATGCACAAAGATTAAAATTGACAGTATAGCAATTTTTGTGAAAACTGAAGAGAACACAACATTAAGTTTTTGTTTTGTTATTTTAAAGGCGAAAAGCACATTGAGGCTATTATCGCCTCCTTAAATGTAAGTCTGAGTGTAAAGTGTTAAAATCGTAAGTTGTTACAACACAGTTTTAAATGTAATTTAAAACAACACAATTTTAAATGCTAGGTAATATGAGTAATGTGTATTGCTATTAGGTAACATTCCTGTTTCGAAGACTGATATAATCATTGGTATTCACACTTTTGATATTTTTGTTCTAAATAGTTTTCTATAGTATCTCACTTGTACCACTCTTGTAAGTTTTTCATCCGTGAACATCACCTTATTCTTACATTTTTCTTTCTCTGCATTATTAGCTTTGTTGTATCATATAGCTTTCTTCTCTGGTTACATGGTCTAGATAATGCAGTTTATAGTTTTTAATAGTAATAATCAATTTTGTTTCTTTTTTTCTTCTTCAACTCTATGTTACTTTTTTGGTCCATATGTAGTAGCACAAACATTTAAATTACTATGTCTAGGCTGTCGATTAGGGCTTAAAGGAATTGTTATACATGTAAGTTAAACACAACTGATTAGTAGCATTCCAATGCATCACCTTTAAGATACAATATAATACTGAACTAGGACAAGCAATAGATTATCAACTTATACAATTAAAATATGTTTGTAACATGAAATACTGAAATCAAATAAAAAATAGTTTAAATAGGCCGAAATTAGAAATGTATTATCAAAGGTGAAAATAACTAAAAGAGTTCAATTTAAAAAAATAAACAAAAGAAATATAAATAACAGTTAAATTAATTATAAAATAGCAAATTATACTTATGTACAGTCAAAGTTATGACAAAGTAGGCCTAGATATAATGCAAGCAAAGAGGGATACATACATTTATTATTCTTAAAATGATTAACATAAGGAGAAAAGTAAACTAAAACTTAGTGGTGCTTTTCTTAAAAATTATTTCTATCCAATAAAAAAATAGGGAGATAGTACATAATATGTTATCTACTTTTTGTGTTATGGCTAATTTATCTCCTACAGAATAATCTTTCAATTTAAACCTTTTGTAGTTTATTAGACGACAGATATTTTAGAATTTTATATACATTATAATCACACAGTTTTGTAGAATGCAATTGCTTTGACATTGGGTTATTATAGTTGCACTTTTAGACAGATATAAAGCAAAATTAGTTTCTGAACCATATAAATTACTTTGTTGCATAAATTTTAATATGAGAGTACAAAAAAGAAGAAAAATGACCAGATAGCTTACATTAACAATAGGTTAAGTTTTTTAAAAATTTTTAATGTATATGGCTTTATCTGTAACTTAGTCATAATAGGTAGCCTATGTTGTTATTGTAATTATAAAGATAAAGCCTTCATTGTGACTAAGTAGATACTATAAGCAACGTTAACAATGGTTTTCCTTATATTGTGCCATATGAAACAGATTGTTCAGCTCTATTTTAGTGAAAAAAATTTGGCTACTTAAGGCTTATTTTTTAATAATTTTATTCTTAGTGTGCTATTTAAGGGCCTTACTTATTGAAAATAAAAATTAAAGATTAGTGGTGGTGCATTATTCTCTCACTTTTAATGTTGGTTTGTAATTATAGTAAAATAGGCATAAAAGAGTATGCTTAACAGACTTTAAATCATGTTTCATCTTATTCGACTGTAAATCTCATTAATCCTTAGAATAATAGTTCTGTTTTTTTACAATTCAGCACATGATAGCTTTATAAAAGAAAAGTATAATTAGTATCAAAGTAGATAATACATTAAAAAAAAATAATTTGTTGAAGTTTGACCAATGAGAACAAGGGATCAGTGGTAACGGTAATGATAAAGCAGGAATGACTGCAGTTCAAATTAAGAACCTTGAGGTGTGCAGATCAGAGATGCAATAGACTGACCATCTCATCGACCACCGAGCCGTAATGTAATATTAACTAATCCAAGTGAAATGAAGTGTGATTGTTTCATCAAATGAAAAATTTTAGCACTGCAATACTTTGTTTAGAGGTAGGCCTGTTACGCGTGCAGTGATGGCAGAATAATTTTTTATTTTATTTGATTTATATATAGAGGAACTTACTGTGGTTGTTTTCCAACCACCTGGTGTGCTGTGGTTGTTTTAAATTTGCAAATTTAAAATAGTTAAAAATAGATTTGATTACAGCATTTTTTAATTTTATCATTAGACTAAAGCAGGGGTCTCCAAACTACGGCCCGAGGGCCACATCCGGCCCGCGGACAGATTTTGTCCGGCCCGTGGAGAGCTAGCATACTTGAAAACTCATTTTAGAGAACATATTTTTTATAGGAAATTAAATTTAGTTTACTGAAGTATTCTAATTTTATGTTGAATAATTATTAATATGACATCTACATTGATATGGTCATGGGCTAACTACTCATAACATTGTTGTATGCTTATTGTTATTGTTTTTGTGATAAGTTGGATAAAGAAACACAGAATTGTAATGAGTAAAGACATGTATAATATGCAGAAAATTTAACTTCAGTGTATAATAACTAACAAATTATTGAAATGAATCCAACTAACATTTTATACATTTTAAATAAAAACATAACTTATAACAAGCATAATGACATATGAAATACTAATGAGATTTATGTAATTGAGATTTTTCACTGACAATAGTTTGTAGTTGTGGACTAATTTTACTTGTACCAATTATTAAAAGAGATTTAAGATGCTCATCAGTTAATTTAGATCTGTAAACATTTTTTGTGTACTTCATTTTGGAGAAGGTCTTCTCACACAAATAAGTAGTACCAAAAACAGAAAACAGCCCACGAGCAAATTTATGCAAATTATCAAATTGTGTCAGTGGAAGACTCATAAAATTCCAACAAAGATGAGTTTTGATATTTGTTCTTAATTATATCACTGCACTGTAGATCAATCATTTCCATTTGAAGTTCCGGGGCTAGGGTTTCAATGTCAGTATCAAAAGGATTCTGAAAAATCTTAATTTGATTCGCAATGGCATCAAAGTCCGAGAAACGAGTATCAAAATTTATTTTCAAAGCACTCAAAGTTTCGATTGCAAAATCGATAGGAAACTCAGTCTCAGTGGTGTGGCTGAATATTTCACATGTTTTAAAATGTGAAAAACATTTACTTCGTAGTTATGATTGAAACAGTATCAATTTCTTCCGGAATGATTTGATATTAGTCTATAAATCAGGAAGATGCTGGTTTTCTCCTTGCAATCTCAAATTCAGTTCGTTCACATGTTTTGTCAAATCAACATAGAATGCCAACTTCCACAGCCATGCGTTGTTTTACCAACGGCAACAATGATAATATGGTTTTGGCCCTCGGAACTTACTGGAGTAATCAGTATGGCCCTAAGGCTGGAAAGTTTGGAGACCCCTGGACTAAAGGAAATCACAATGCAGTTAAATGGTTTTATATCAAACTGCATTTTCAGTATCAGTTAAGTAATAAAGTTATAGGTATTACATGCACAATATATGATTTCTTTACACACACACACACACACACACACACACACACACACACACACACACACACACACACACACACACACACACACACACACACACACACACACACACACACACACACACACACACACACACACACACACACACACACACACACACACACACACACACACACACACACACACACACACACACACACACACACACACACACACACACACACACACACACACACACACACACACACACACACACACACACACACACACACACACACACACACACACACACACACACACACACACACACACACACACACACACACACACACACACACACACACACACACACACACACACACACACACACACACACACACACACACACACACACACACACACACACACACACACACACACACACACACACACACACACACACACACACACACACACACACACACACACACACACACACACACACACACACACACACACACACACACACACACACACACACACACACACACACACACACACACACACACACACACACACACACACACACACACACACACACACACACACACACACACACACACACACACACACACACACACACACACACACACACACACACACACACACACACACACACACACACACACACACACACACACACACACACACACACACACACACACACACACACACACACACACACACACACACACACACACACACACACACACACACACACACACACACACACACACACACACACACACACACACACACACACACACACACACACACACACACACACACACACACACACACACACACACACACACACACACACACACACACACACACACACACACACACACACACACACACACACACACACACACACACACACACACACACACACACACACACACACACACACACACACACACACACACACACACACACACACACACACACACACACACACACACACACACACACACACACACACACACACACACACACACACACACACACACACACACACACACACACACACACACACACACACACACACACACACACACACACACACACACACACACACACACACACACACACACACACACACACACACACACACACACACACACACACACACACACACACACACACACACACACACACACACACACACACACACACACACACACACACACACACACACACACACACACACACACACACACACACACACACACACACACACACACACACACACACACACACACACACACACACACACACACACACACACACACACACACACACACACACACACACACACACACACACACACACACACACACACACACACACACACACACACACACACACACACACACACACACACACACACACACACACACACACACACACACACACACACACACACACACACACACACACACACACACACACACACACACACACACACACACACACACACACACACACACACACACACACACACACACACACACACACACACACACACACACACACACACACACACACACACACACACACACACACACACACACACACACACACACACACACACACACACACACACACACACACACACACACACACACACACACACACACACACACACACACACACACACACACACACACACACACACACACACACACACACACACACACACACACACACACACACACACACACACACACACACACACACACACACACACACACACACACACACACACACACACACACACACACACACACACACACACACACACACACACACACACACACACACACACACACACACACACACACACACACACACACACACACACACACACACACACACACACACACACACACACACACACACACACACACACACACACACACACACACACACACACACACACACACACACACACACACACACACACACACACACACACACACACACAACACACACACACACACACACACACACACACACACACACACACACACACACACACACACACACACACACACACACACACAATTGACTATCTATAACACTGGTAAACTTGCATTATTATGATTATTCCTTTTTTTTATGAAATTTTGAATGAGCCTCTGGAGGGTTTGGGGCCTAAAAATTACTATAGCTGCTCAATCATTTTTTTTTTTTTTTTTTTTTGTCTTAGCCGGTGATTATAGTACATATGTATTTACCCTAGTACTATAAATACAAGTTCAGTATGATCACTAATTACATAGAGAATGTAGTTAAACGTTCTTTATTTAGGTGCTGCTAAACATTTTGAATCTGTTCCTCTACTTGGACCAGTTTTAAACTGCAACAAAATTTCTTTGATCAACACTAATGGCCAATAGGTTCGCTACAGGAAGTATATTTCAAGTTACGTATCATGAGCTATTTATTTAAAGTAACCGTGGTACTTGGATGGTTGGTGGTGTTCTGAGCTAAAGCTTCGTTATCAGTCCAAAGGCGGTGTTTCGCACTTCAACGCGACTTTCTTAAAATTGTTTTTTTTTACTTCATTAGTAGCACTTCTCCGTTCGGACACCGGCTGCAGAAAGAGATAGAGGGGGGGTCTGGTTTCGCTGATTACACAACGCTCCCTCTTCACCACTTTACTTTGATTCCCTAATAAGATATTAGGTGGCATTTGTTGCGTTCAGTGGCTATTTTGAGTGTTTGAATACCTGAGTTGTATCAAGGTGACAGGGTAGCAAAGTGTGCAATACAATGACATCTACATTGTCTTTTGTCACAAAATTTAGTAGTGTTGTACATTTTTTTTTTTTTTTTTTTTTTTTTTGTTAAGGTGAAAAGCACATTGAGGCTATTATCGCCACCCTAAATGTAAGTGTGAGTGTAAAGTGTAAATGTAAGTGTGTAAAGTACAAAAGGAGGTATTCGAGTTAATGGAGAATTCAGAGTCTGCCTGTAACTTAAAATCTGTAGCATTAAAGATTTTTGGGTGGCCTGCATTAGTTTTTGTTGAGTATATAAGCATTTGATTTTTATATTCAATAGTTTCATTATTTACATGTATTAACTAAATACCATGTAAAGACAATTCATTAGTTTTCTGAAAGTCAGTCATCTTTAAAAAAATATTAAGTAATGTTCAATTTCAGGGATTCATTTAACAATATGTTCACTAATTTCTAAGTTAATGTATTTACAGCTGATTTTTCACATGTAAGGTGCTATTGAACAGTTTGGATTAATGAATTTGTGAGCATTGTGGATTGTATCAAGTACACTTACCATTCAATACTAAGATATTCGCATACATATTTTATTGTAGGAATAATTGCTGTATATTGTGACTCATACAAAGTTAAGAACTGAATTAAATTTACATAAAGTATAGTCTATTGGTTCTACAGTAGGTAAATTAATGAAATACAAATTTTTTCAAAGTAATTCTACAATTAACTTCCAACAAATTCTCTATTTTCCAAATATTTTCTAAGCTAGGTTCTATAGGTAATCTCTGTACATAATAAACTTTTATTATTTATTCCATCAAACAGTTCCTGTATTGAGAATACACTTGATTGTGAAGTGCCTAGTTTACAGAAAGTTAATGAATTCTCTGTACCTTGAATTAATTGCAGTGTTATGTTATGTACAATATTTAACTGATTTAAGGTATTTATATATTGTATAGTTTGTATCTAATCACCAACTTTCTTTTTTAAAATCAATAATTTACTTTTCAGTTCATCAAAATTAGTGTAAATGATTTGCGCAGTTTTATTGAATTCACCAATAATGTTTGTATAAACTGAATATTGGAAATCAAGTTAATTTGCAAAATTATTTTATCTTTTTAGTTTTTTTTTAATATTATCATATTTTTCTTCATCATAAGAATCTAGATTACCAGTAATAAATGTTACAATAGATCTTAAACCATTAATTAGTTATACTTTACTCGGAAGAAATCTTCAAGGAAACCTACATGGAAATCTTGCTGAATGAAGAGCACTTGAACAACTTACATGAACTAAAGAGCAAATAAAAGAAATGTAAGCAGTCAGTATGGCTTAGAAATTAACATTAATAAAACCAAGTTTATGGTGATTGGTAAAGAAGCAGTTGGAAGGTACGACTTAATGGTGAGCAACACACCAATAGAAAGGGTATCACAGTTCACCTGCCTGGGAACCATGATCAATAAGAATTGGGATAATTCACAGGGGATAAGGTGCAGAATAAAGAAAACCAGGGTTGCTTCAATCAAATGGCTAAACTGGTCAAAAGTCAATAACCTCAACATCGATGTCAAAATTAGACTCCTATGGTGCTATATTTTCTCAATACTTTTCTATGGAATGGAATGATGGACACTAACCAAGGCAACAGAAAGAAGACTTGTGGCTCTATAGGAGAGTGTTGAGGATCTCATGGGTAGATAGAGTGACCAACAGAACATTGATGAAACGACTAAAGAAATGAACACTTTCAAGAGAAGAAAACTTGAATATCATGGACATGTTATGAGAAATGAAAGCAAATACCACATTCTGAAATCTGTTTTCCAAGGGAAAGTCTGTGGTAAAAGAGGGCTATGAAGAAGAAGGATATCATGGCTAAAAAACTTGAGGACATGATTCTCAAAAAGTATAAAACTGTTCAAAGCAGCCATGAACATAGTTATCATATACAAGATGATTGTCTAATATTCTGAACAAATAGGCAGCCAAAGAAGAAGAAGACTCTGTACAACGTAAGAACACAAGGAGAAGGTTTGAAGTTATGTATTTTCCTCTTCTATTGAGGTCTTTTAATATTTAACAAATGTATTTTTTCTATTGTATTATATGTCAAGTATTTTTTGCAGTTTTCCTTTCTGGATAAACAGAGGTGATTTCGTCTTTCTTCTTTCATCCGGATCACCCACTTTGGGGTACGCCAAATCAATTACTTTGATGTGCGTTAGCTGCTCTCCGCTGTATCCAATACTGCTTCATTCTATCCGAGGCTGCCTTCCTTCTTTCATCCGAGACTGCCCTGCCCCTTTTAGATGTTGGTTTTTCTTGGAACCTTAGGTTTTCATTATGTAAAAGTTTTCGCAGTTTAAGTACATCGTCAATCATCTCATCTGATATCGCCAGCTCAGTTAAGTCTTCCTGGACCCGCCTGAACCAATTACTCTTCGTTTTCCGATCTCTGAAGAAAGCAAAGATCCGCCTAGCAAGTCTACTGCTGTTCATCCTACTAATGGCCATAAAAACTAAGTCGTCTTTTCCTCATGCTATCTGAGAGTCTCTCAATTTTGAGATACAGGTTTTTATTAGAAATCAACTTTACTTCATTATTTCTAAAGTTTTGGCCCAATATCTTCCTTATTAACTTTCTTTCCTTCTTCTCCAGGTTGTCCAGTAAACCCTTATTATTGAGTGTAAGAGTTTCAGATGCATATAAAGCCTCTGGTTTGATCACAGTTTTATAATGCTTAAGTTTGGAATTCCAGGATAACGATTTCTTGTTATACACCTCTTTGGTTAGTTGAAAGGCCAATTCCATTTTACACATCCTGGATTCCAATGCTCTCTTTTCTAAGGCGTTCCAGCTGATCCATTCACCCAGATATTTGAAGTGGTCAACTCTCTCGATTTTATGACTACCGACTCCCAGATGTCGTGGGTGCATTTTTAATATTCGTTAGTATTTTTTGGTTTTCTCAAATGAGATTCGAGACCTACTTTAATGGCTTGCTTCTGCAACTCTTTAATTTGTAATTCTGCCTCGACCAGTCCTTGGCTATGAGAGCCAGATCATCCGCAAAAGCCAGGCAGTTACACTTCAGTCCTTTGGTCCCCATTTTGATTCCACTGCCTTCCTTCAGATTTTGATTCCACACTCTAACCACCTTCTCCAGCACACAATTAAATAATAGCGGTGATAAACCATCACCTTGTCTGACTCCAGTTCTGATCAGAAATGGTTCTGACACTTGTCCCATAAATTTCACTTTAGAATATGTGTCTGTTAAGGTGGACTTAATTATATTCGTAGTTTTGTTATCCAGGCCTAATTCCCTTAATATTGATATGAGTGAAGTCCTATCAATGGAGTCATATGCTTTCTGGAAGTCAATGAATGCTATTACATACGTTTTACTCAAGAGTTTACAATAGGTCATGACACTTTAAAGGTTAAAAATCTGCTCCGCACATGATCTACCCTTCCTAAATCCACCCTGATAATCCCCTAGTTGGCAGTCCAGCTGTGGTTCTGCTCTCATCAGTAACGCCTTCGAAAGTATCTTATACGTTACTTCCAGTAACGAAATTCCCCTATAATTGTTCGGGTCTGTTTTTGAACCTTTCTTGTGGAGTGGATGTATTAAAGCTGTTTTCCAGTCAGATGGTACCTCTTCTGTTTCCCACACATTTTCGATGATACCAACCAATGAATACTGTGCACTGATATTGGCTTTCCTCCAAAGCTCCGCTACAATAGAACTTTCCCCTGAAGCCTTGTTATTCTGAAGTTCCGATATTAGGTCCTGAATTTCATAAATATCTGGAGGCTGTGAATCTTCTTTATTAATGTTGCTAGTCTCGAACACAAATCTTTCTTCGGGTTCCTCACAATTCAACAGTTCCTCAAAATACTTAGCCAAAATTCTACAATTATCCGTATTATTGTGAGCTAGTTGACCATCCTTATCTTGTAATTGAAGACTCGGAGGATTATATTTAGCTAACTTTTGTTTAAACGTTTTATAAAAACTTCTTGAATTATTTTTGGCAAATTCCTCATCTATCTTAAGTAACAATCGATGTTCGCTTTACTTCTTTATTAATTTTATCTGCTTATTGACATCCTTACGAATTTGGAGAAAGTTCCAATCCGTTTTACAGGAACACCATTCCTGCCATGCTTGCTGTCTTTTGCTTATGAGTTTAACGCACTCTTCATTCCACCATGCATGTTTTTTATTTTTCTTAAATGGGACTATGTTTTCGGCTCGGCACACAAATGCATCTCTAATCTCTTCCCAATTCTTGTCCCTTAAGTCAGCCGTCATCTTCTAGAACTCATCAGAACTTAAAATTTTCTCTGTGTCAAATCTAATTGATCGCGAACTATTATTATTAGCATTCCTTTTCCTTTTCGGCATAATTTTAACTTTAATCTTGGATAAAAAGTGATCTGAATCCAGATCAGCACCCCTCAATACTCTGACATTTTGGATTTCCTTGTGAAATACTTTCTTAACATCAACATGGTCAATTTGGAATTCCCCCAAGTTTGGGTTCGGGGATACCCATGTTTTTTGTTTACGAGGTAACCTTTTAAAGGCTGTAGACTTCAGCATAAGATTGTGGGCTCTGCAAACTTCAATAAGCCTTTCCCCATTTTTATTAGTCTTTCGTCTTTATTTTATTAGATTTTGTCTTTATTATATATATCATTTTAAAACTCAGATTGGTTGTTTAAAAGTCTATTATGTTCAAATAAAATGGAATGAACACATTCGCATAATACGTTGGATTGCGGATGTTGTGTAGTTACTGGCTGAATCTTTATCTTGTATAAGTCCATTAGCTCTCTGATGACATCATTCTTGAACTCATTTCCATAATAAGAAATGATAACTTCCTGTAAACCATAGTTGGCAAATTGTGTATGAGTTTGACACTTATCTGGTTTGCATGCTGACCTACAATCCTGTACATTTGTAAGTGTCTTGAGAATGTGTCAATTACTGTTATAATCTTTGCTTCACCAAACGCCACTGTATCAACTGATGTTATTTCTGTAGGTCTTGGTGCTGTAGGTCTTGGTATAAACGTTGGTTCCATTTTCAATGGAACTCTTTCATACTTAGCTTGAAATAATACTTCACAATTATCAATACATTCTTGCATAGTATTTCTAATATTAGGCAATAATATTCACACTTTATTTGATTGTATGTTTTTGTAATACCTCTATGGTTTGTTTTGCTAACATTATAATTATTTAAAATTTGTTGAATTTTTGCCAGAATCGGTTATTTCTAATAATTTTATATTATTTTTAACTAAATACAATTGTGAACTGTTAAAGTTTTGAGATATACATGCTGTGAAAAAAATCATCTTAAAAGTATAAATTATATTTTACATTAGGTACGAAGTATTCCTTAACACTTCTGTTAACAACACTGTTCTGTTCTTCTGTTAACAACTTCTGTTAACACTTCTATTCCTTAGTTGTTCTGTTGAACAACTAATTACATCTTGTTCAAAACAGTCAATATAATCGTGATATTATTTATATCCTTTTTAGCATCTTTCTTCAAATAATTAGTAAAAGGTTTTGTTATACATCGAAATCTAATATATAAAAATCAATGTTTGTTCGTATTTTATGCGCTGTTATATCATTCATCCACTTGAGATGGGACACCTTTTGCTAAGGAGATTCCTGGGAAGAATATAGGCAATTCCTGGGAAGAGATGTGTAATACTCTACTCTTCCGCTGGATACTAATTGCTGCAGTTTCTAGCTTTGCTATTTCAACTCCTGGTAACTTACTTTGGTTACACAATAAGAAAACACTTTTATTTAAAAACATAAAACAATGAAAATTAAAAAGCTTACAATGCTTTGTCTGTTGTGGTCTCTGATATAACTTATGGAGTTGTTTATCATTCAAAATGTCAGCCTGTTTCGGTTCACATTTCATTCCTCCCATCTTCAGAATTGATGTCAGATAGTAATCTGGATGTATTTGGACTTGACAATTCATTTTTGAAAATGTAAGTTCGTATAGCTATGTTGAGCCAAAAACTGAAATCATTACCCTTGTAAAGTTTTTATACACTTGAAGTCTTCTTCATTCAAAAATGTGAATTAAATTTTATTGACTTATTTTGATGTGTCAAACTGAATCGAATGTTAAATGACCAATACAAAATGTAGACTGTATGAAATTATATTTTAAGAACTTAAAGTCTCCAAAGCCATTCAGACTGGTAATTATGGTTAAAAGTACTTTAAGCTGGACATACCTATAAGAGGGAAGAAGGTTTCTTGCTTCATGACATTCTTTAAAGTGATATTTCAATTTTCCAGTGCTCGTGAATTGAATTGTTTCAGCAGAAGTTCTGATGGTATCTTGTCAATTTCAAACCAGAAGAGGTTTTGGAATAATTTATCTTTTCATAATAATTTAGCGTTATCAAAGTCTGCGAAGCGTTTCTCAAATTCCTGGCAGAGACTAGTGACAAGTTTTAGGGCAAAGTTTGAAGAAAAAGGCTGATAAGTTTCATTACAAAAATTGCATATGTCAAAATAATGGTGTCTTTTCTTTTCACTTGCTTCTCAGGCAGAACAAATTTTCTTGTAAATCATAACATTCCAGAATGTCACAGACAAATGAGTTTTCTCCTTTAAGCCTCAAATTTAGATGTTTTATGAGAGACATAATGTTGACAATAAGTGCCAGCTTCAGTAGTGAGTGCTGATTTTTAACCTCATTCATAACTTTTTTCTACTCTGTCATGAAAATGTCAATAAATTCATAAAGTTCAAAAACTTCCAAAAGTACAACCTCTCTATTAAGCCAGCATACCTCACACTGGTAAGGAATGTTAGGATAATCACTGCCAATCACCGAGAGAAATTTCTTGAAGTGCCGATGAGATCTTATGTAGTTCACCTTCTTTATAACATAATGTCTGAAACATCCAAGGGTTTTCCACACAGAGCTTGTCGGTGAATAGTGCAATGAACTATAAATAGGCACATAAATAGAAACTATAAATTGCACACTTACATGAGCCCTATCATTGAATTTGCAAGTATATTCAGTGTTGAACAAGAAAACACTAATTAAAAAATGTCTTACATGTTATATGGTACATTTTACATTCAAATGTCTTTTAGTTTAATTTTTTGCAGTGTTTCTTAAAAATGTACTTGTACAGTTTTTATCATATTGAAATTTACAGGTTGTCCAAGCCTTAGTCATGAGCCAAACAAAAACCTCTCACAGATCAGACTCTGTCCATGAGTCATAGTTTGATGATCCTTGCAGTAGTTTATTGTTAGAATTAGCCAGAAGTTGTTGTTTGACGATGGATTAGTATATACAGTCGTGTAATATAATATGTTTTATATTTTTGTCTTTATATATATAACCCCACAGAGGATTTAGGTGTCCCTCGAGGTACCCGAATCTAACACACATTTACATTTACAACACTACACTTACGACTTTAACACTTCACACTCACACTTACATTTAGGGAGGCGATAATCTCCTCAATGTTCTTTTCACCTTAATATATATATATATTAAGGGTCTATACACAAATAATAATAATAATATATAATATTAAACTTTTATTAATACCCTACAGCTAAATTTATGAGGTAAATATTTAATGGTTGTGTTTCAGGTTCATAGTTCATCAGAAATTGTTAGTTATCTGTTACACTTTGTAATTTAATTAAGATAAAAAAGAGAACTTAAACAAATTTCACAGTTAATATTAATATTATTAGCACAAGTAATATTAAGGAAATAATTAAATTTGATCCCGTCACTACTGAGAGAGCACAAATATTTCTTACAGGATCACTGTTAACCTAGCTAGTTTTATAGTCCGCTGTTATTTACACATATGTAATTAAATCAACATTATTGTAATAACAGTTTATCATAGCAAATTTGACAGTAATAAGTGATGCATTTGGTTAGTTCAAATTTTGATCAGGGTTATCGTGCCAGCTCCTTATTCAAGCCCATATATTCATACACAAAGATATAATTAAAATTTAATTTAATTTAATTTTAATGCAATAAAACCTGCTTTGAAGGACATTTAGGAAACTGAATTTGACAAAGTTTTGTAATGTCTAAATATTATCAAAATGAAATGAAAATGTTTGTTGAAAGAAAATAAATTTTATATAAAGTTAAAATGTTGTTTATAATCTGTTATTAGTAAATTAAAATTTGTATATTTGATATCTCAAAACAAAAATTAAAGTTTCACTGAATTACCTATGAATAGTTGCTCACTATAGTTGCAGGTTATTTTAATCAGATGATATTAATTATTTAATTATGTGGTTCACTTTGCAATATTTATTGTTCTGCTTCTTATTGTTTGATTTTCTTGGTGAAATTATTCAAACATCTTCTTGATAACACTTTTATCTCATAGCACTTGACAACAAGCACTTGTACACTTCAGAATTCCATGTGCAACTACTTGTGTCGGTTTTCTTTGAAAACAAAATGTCCAATGTGTTAGTCCGCTACTTTTGGCACTATTTTTAGTAGAATTTTGATTGAATTTTGTTTATTAAAATATACTTAGTGTAATTAATTATACAAGAAATTTTTTAAACAAATGTTTTTTTAAATGTGAATTTAGAAAGCTACAGACTAACTTCTTTGTTTGATCTACTGTCTGTTATGCAAATTAATGCATACATAATATCTGCAATTAAAACATACACATATATCTGTTTTGTGTAAGTTTGTATACAAAATTTTATGAAATGTACTACCTTTCTGTTATATCTTAGCAGCCATATGTCTAGTTTTCAGAAGTCATGTTATAACAATCCTAAATAATGTTTATTTGTATGAACTTAAATTAACATATCTTGCCAACAACATTTTCTAATAGATTTGTCCCCGATAATTAGAGGTGTACAAAATGTTGATTATTTATCTCATGTAGTCTGTATAATACGGTTTCCGCCTAGTTAAACAGGTTAAAATCTTATGTTAATAAGATGCGATTGATGTATAGAACATTGCAGGCTATGTGAGTTCAGATGTCACCACTTGGCACAGCGGTCCTGTCGCATTGTTTATATATTTCATATTGTTATTAATTTTAGATATGGTTTAGGTTAGGTTATTCAGAAATTATTCTTCGTAGCATACTGTACTTTTATCAGTATTTAATGTATAATTGAGAATTAAACCTTTGTTAAATGGAACAAGTTATCAAACATTGTTGAAACATGCACTTACAAACTCTGGACAAAATCTGTATAGTTTTGTGTGAATATTTGAAACTAACCTAAAGCACTTTTAATATCCAATCAAGTCGGTTAGAGTGTTGTGAATTTTGTCAGTTTTTTCAACAGAATCCAAATGTACGAAATATAGTTACAGTAAATTTGTATTTTGAAGCTAACTAAATTTAAAAGAACAGTACTAGGATTTTTAAAATATTGTGAATTGTATTTGTGCAGGGTTGATTGTAGGAGCCCTTATCCGCTACACAGGCAATAACGTAACATCTCATTCAAATAAATTCAATGTATCGGAAACGGAATGGTTGGCAACACATGGAGATGGCAAAAATACATTGCTTCCCAACAAAACATACACAGGAGACACTATTGACTTAGATGGAAATGAAATTGATCACAAGGTATTTTGTCCTCCATAGTTTTATAAATGATAATATTTTGTAACAATTATATATTATTTAAAAAAATTAAATATTAAGGTTTTTTTTAAATAAAATATAAAGAGAATTAAATTATAAAAAGCATTTTTTATTGCTTTTGAAATGAATAATTAGTCACGGCAGAGAAATGGAGTATTATTGCTTAATGGAAGAATTATAGTAAACAAGTAGAAAGGGAAGATGAGGTAGTATAAAGCAATCTCAATAAAAAAAACCCTAAATAAATAACTTAGGTATAGATTAATGCAAATCAAAGTAAAGAAATTTATCCTCTAAAGTTTATTTTCCTTTATGATTTTAAAATTGTTTTTAATATTATGCTTTAAAAAGTATCCAGTAAAATGCACCAACATACATGTTCAAATAGTTTCAACTTCAAACATTTTTTTTCAGTAAAAATTGAAGTAAGCCAGTTACAAATTTAAGAAGTAAAGCATTATCTAAAAATATAGGTTTCTTTACTTGACAAAAAACTTTTTTTGTTTCAAAAAATGAGTGTGGTAACTTTATGTATATAAATCAGAAAGTGTTATAATTGGTTTGCTCTATTATTAATAATATTCTTAGTAAAAATGAGTAGGTATCTAAATTTTAAGCATAAATTATTTTATTATTAAAATAAAGTTTATATAGACTGTATGAAATTAATAACATTTACCATTATAGTAAGTAAAACAATATTTTTGTACTAGTCTGTATAAAATAATATATATTGATGTATCCCATAGTTACAGACAACAAACTTGAAAATGGTGTTGAAAGTATGTTATAAATATAACAATTTAATCAATACTTCAAATGCTGTTGTATCCTATCTTACTTATTAATCTAGCAAGTTCAAATGTAAATTAAATTTATTTTCAAATAAATTCCATTTGATGAGAGAAAATTATAATAATGATAAAATTTTTATTATAAGTACATCTTGATGCCGGTTCTATATCTTTTCATTTATCTGTTTTGATTTGTTTTCATTACACTTTAGTGTACTATAAAAAGTACAGTAAAATCTTTTGAAATTGGAAGTATTTCAGATGTGTCAAACAAATATAAAGGGTTTGAGGCTACGAAAGGCAAAGATATATACTCTGCAAAATTACATCGTCCCTAGCGAAAGGAAAAAGAATCATTACATTACAAAAATCGAATGTATTAGGATAGGCAACAAGACAATAAAATTTTGTTTTAAATTATGAGAATACAGTAATGATAATTTATGTTTTTCTGTAATTTATGTAAGTGCCTGTAAAATTATGTGGTTACAAACTTATAATTATTAAAGTGATTATGTTGAAGAAAAATATCAATAAAAATTCCCATGAAATTAAATTATAGTTAGTAAAAGATTTAGACACACTCAGAGAGGAAAAAAATATATAAAATAAAAAAATATAAGCCTATAAATTTCCTTTGAGAAATCAGTAGGCCCTTTCATAACAATGGACAAAAAAAATTAATAACCAGACAATGGAAACCAAGGACAAGGAAGTCAGAAATATTCAAAGCATGGCAAAATGATTGCTAGAACAGCAGTCGTCTAACAATGGAAGGAAGAACCGTTAAGATTGGAAGATTTAAAATTGTCAGAAAGTATACAAATCCAAATTGCTCTTGCACAGTACAAAATTGAGATATATGTATAACCTAGGAGTAAAGTCAGACTGTATTTATTCAGCAAAAACAATAGCAATAAGTGCATCAAGACTTGAAGGAGAAGAAGAATAAGAGAAGGAGAAACAAAACAGAGATAATTAAAAAAAAAATTTAAAAAATAGTAGAAAGAAGTATGACTGCAACCTGAAGATCATCATATTTGAAGAGGAAAGTCATAGGAAAAGTGAGAGTTATGGCAGGAGAAAAAAAATATGTAGTGTCAATGTGGTCCTTAGTAGGATGTATAATTAAAAACAAAAATGTTAAAAATATAACAAGCAGATTTATTCTACCAATTTAAAATGATAATAATCAGATTTTGTAGCTCAATCAAAATGGAAGTAGTCTTGTTTTTATTTCATTTAGAATTATTTCTTGTAAGTTAAATTTGTTAAGAATATTATTCACTTTTTTTGTTGACTTTTAGAAACCAATATTTTAGAAAAGGAATTTTCTAGATGTCTTAATATTTGTCGGCCTAAATTGGAGTTGCATAATAAATTAATTGGTCTTTAAATACAAAAGTCATTTTCATAGAAACATATAAATAATTCGTAGAAGTATTGATTTTGTTGTTTGTACTAAAGATATAGTAGATAGGCCTAATATAATGTTGTTATCTATTGATAAATGACGACTAAATATTGTTAATAAAATGCATT
This sequence comes from Callitettix versicolor, assembly GCA_022606455.1. Taxonomy (NCBI): domain Eukaryota; kingdom Metazoa; phylum Arthropoda; class Insecta; order Hemiptera; family Cercopidae; genus Callitettix; species Callitettix versicolor. The sequence continues at coordinate 62,504,162 of CM040184.1, forward strand.
ACTGTTCTTTTGTTTATTGATGTCAAATTAATACTTTTACAGGCTACATTTGATCCAGAAATTTTCTTCAACATAATTTTGCCGCCTATAATATTCCATGCTGGATACTCATTAAAACGAGTAAGTAAGAAAAATGTATGACTCCACGGTGTGGAGGATTGTATTAATAGAAAAATTATTAAGTAACAGATTTATTAGTTTCATAAAATATTTTTATTTAATAGCATTTTACAGACAGACACAAACATTTTTAGAACTCCTAAAAAGTAATCGAGAAGTCAAGATTATCACTCATTTCATGGTCTTACCATGATTTAAGCTCCGAAAGCGAAGTACTCTGCTAGTGAACAAAACAACTGAAAAAAAACATTTACAATAACAAAAAACTCAAAAACAGTGACAACTAGTTGCTGCAGAAAGCACACCAAGCCCATTACCAATGAACATTTAAGCAAAATAAAAATTACAAAGGTTTTCTGGAAAAAACCTTTACAGTTATCGTCACTGCAAATTACTTTAGTATTCATTGCAAGTATTCAATACCCATCTAAAATTTTAAAGTAACTACAATTTCAGTTCAGGTCACAGTGGAAGATTTCATGAGTGAAGTGAGCATCCAGAAAAAAAATTATCTAGTAATCAACCCAAAATATACCTTGTTTTAATATTGCAAAATTTGCGTAATTAAATGGTAGATCTTAAAGCAAAGTCAGATAGACATCATTAACTTTTTTTTTTGGGGGTGGGGCTTGAAAATGTTAATGAATACCTATGAAGAAAAGTTTACATTTCAGACTTTTTTGTTGATCGCAAAACAGTCTATAAAATTTGTTTAGTTTAGTAAGGAAAAAAATGCTCTCAGGAGAAACCACTCGTGAACTTTGAGTTCGGGTTGAAATTTAAATGTGTGCCATACCCTAATATTACTAGAGCTGCATTTAAAAAAAAAAAAATTATCTGGCTTGAGTTATGAATTAACTTTTCCTTCATAGTTTTACTTTGTAGAAGACTGAATGCGTAAAATGACCAATGTCCTGCAAATTTTAAGCCAATTATTTTTACAGGATTAAAAATATTTTACTTAAAAGTCACAGGTAGTTTCTGAAACAAACTTCCGTTTACTGTTAATTTTCCTGTTTCGATAACATTCCAAAACTATATTGTAGATACAGGAGTTTAGTTTAGAATGTTAATTTCATAAATAAAAGCATTGTTTTAAAATTTTTGTTCATCTGTCTTGTTTGCAGAAATATTTCTTCCGAAATTTGGGAGCGATTTTGACTTTTGCACTGATTGGAACAACAATATCATCTTTTGTTGTTGGGTATGGCGATGTGTACTTTATTAGAATTAAATTAAATATTTGATGTTTTGAATTGAAATGAGTTAGACCTAATTAACAATAATTTTGGTCATAAATATTGAAAAACAAAATTGTTCAGTACTGTTAATTAACTGATTAGATTACTTTATAATTTAATTAAATGATTTAAATTAACAACCTTCACTAATAACGTAAAGATATGCTTTAATTAAATGGTGGAAAAACAATGTGCACCTTATTGTACATTCAGTTAAATACACTAGAGACTCAATTATCCTATTTTGACTCTACCCAGGCTCTTTTTGATAAACAAAACTTTGGATAAGCAGAAACACAGTAAATATATCATTTTTGGTAAGGCTAGAAGCTTCAGAAATGTCATTACTGCTATGTAGCCATGTTAATGTCTGCCGCAGGTGAGTATGCATATTAGCCAAAACCACTTCCTCTCTGCCACAGGTATTTTATCACAGTAAAAGTCAAGTAGTGGGTTTTTGAGAGTTTAGTAAAACTTACAACTTGTAAATACAAAGGTAACATTTCTTAAGAAGAATGAAAACAAAGAAAAAATAAACTAAAGTTGTAAATTTCAGGATCTGTGATATAAAATAATATACAACATGATTGTCCAATGTATTTGTTTTTAAACTTATCAAAATTGCTGGATTTTTTTTTTTTTGGTGTTAACATCCGACTATTGTGCTTGGGCTAATGCAGACGATGGGATGATTTATAGCGTATGAAAATGCCAAGCCCTCAATGGGAATCGAACCCAGGTCCTCGGTGTGAAAGCCTAGTACGCTATCCACTAGGCCACCGAGGCGGCTTAAAATTGCTGGAGACATTGCTATTAAAGCCGCCTTGGTGGCCTAGTTGATAGCATACTAGGCTTTCACCCCGAGGACCCGGGTTCGATTCCCGACCAGGGCTTGGCATTTTCATACACTATAAATCATCCCATCGTCTGCATTAGCCCGTGTGCGCACAATAGTTGAACGTTTAACACCAAAAAAAAAAATTAACGTTACTGGAGATGTTCCAGAATGTCAGTTCTATTTATGTGCAAACACCCACACTCGTTAAAGGGTTAACTATTAAAAAAAAATCAAACAAAACAAAAACCATTTCTACATTCAGTTAAACTATTTAAAGAGGTCTTAAATGAAATGAATAATAACACAAACAAAACACTACACAACACTTTCTTACATTTAGTTAAACTATTTAAAGTAGGATTTAAATGACCCCGCAGGGGGTGCTGACTAGGTGCACCTATTGAGAGGATTTAGACGTATGTCATGGTATCCGAGTACAACACACACTTACACTTACAAAACTACACTTATGACTTTAACACTTCACACTCACACTTACATTTAGGGAGGTGATAATAACCTCAGTATGTTTTTCGCCTTAAAATAACAAAAAAAGGACTTAAATGATTTAAGAAATACCCAAACAAAACAATATACACTTTCTTATATTCAGCCCCGCAGGGGGGGATCTAGACGTCCCTCGTTGTACCCGAGTAGCACACACACACTTACACTTACGCCTTTAACACTTTATACTCACACTTACATTTAGGGAGGTAATAATATCCTCAGTTTGCTTTTGCCTTAAAATAACAACAACAAAAAATTACATTCAGTTAAACTATTTAAATAGGTCTTACATGAAACTAATAAACACTCAAATAGAACTTTGTAAACAATTTCCCACATTTACTTAAACTATTTAAAATGGGCATAAATGAAACCAGTAAACACCTAAACAGAACAATACACACTTACTTAAAAAAAAGGTCATTAAGGATGAAGAGGATGAAAATGGTTTGTTATGGTGCAAATAATTTAGTTCAGAAGCAGAATTGACAAAAAAACTGGAAAAAATGCTTAAATTCTCCAATATTTTGGAAATATTTGTCCAATATTTGTCCACATATGTAAAGACTAGCTGTTACCCGTTGCGGCTTTGCCTGCAATTATAATGTAAGCAATAAAATTTATAGTCAATTTTCAAAATCATAATAGGTCTGTTCATTTTAATATATTGCTATATACAGTATTATATGATTTATGGTTTTCGGCAAAGACATATAAATTTTTGCTACTAGATACGCTAAAACAGGGTCATGTCATATTTTAATAAAATACAGTATTATTAAAAAGTCATTATTATACAATTAAACTGGAATAGTATTGTGTTTATCTCAGATACCTAAAATGTGTTCACACCAAATGTAATCTCATTTGGTCCAGTAGTTAAAGTGTATTTGAATAACAAACAAATAAACAAAAACAAACTTTCAGAAATATAATATGATTAGCTGTTACCCGACACGGCTTTGCCCGCAATCATAATATACATTAAAGATCATGCATTACCGTGTTAGGACCAACAACCGTGTTAGTTAAGTTTTGGAGTACTCTTTAAAAAAAATTAAGGTTTTTTCCTGCATCACCGTTTAACCCAACAACCGTGTCAGTTAGGTTTGGAGTACTCTTTTTAAAAAAACAAATGAAGGTTTTTTTAATCCTTCACCGTGTTAGGCCTAACAACCATATTAGTTTGCTAATGGAGTATTCTGTAAAAAAATATAAAGATTTTTCACGCATCACTATGTTAGGCCTAACAACCATGTCAGGATATGTAGCCTAGTATTTTAAAAAAAATATAAAGGTTTCTTGACGCATCACCATGATAGATCCAACAACTGTGTCAGGATATGTAGTACTCTTTAAAAAAATATAAAGGTTTTTTCACGCATCACCGTGTTAGTTAAGTTATGGAGTACTCTTTAAAAAAATATAAAGTTTTTTCCATGCATAACCGTATTAGGCCCAACAACCGTGGCAGTTAGGTTATAGAGTATTCTTTTGAAAAAAATAAATAAAGGTTCTTTTAATGCATCACCGTGTTAGGCCTAACAACTATGTCAGTTAGCTTATGGAGTATTCTTTAAAAAAATATAAAGATTTATCACGCATCACTATGTTAGGCCTGACAACCGTGTTAGTTAAGGTTTGGATACTCTTTAAAAAAATAAAGGTTTTTTTCACAAATCACAATGATAGGCCCAACAATCATATCAGTTAGGATATGTAGTATTTTTTTAAAAAATATAAAAATTTTTTTACACATCACCGTATTAGGCCTAATAACCGTGTCAGTTAATATACTTAGTATTCTTTTAAAAAATTTAAAGGTTTTTTCACACATCACCGTGTTAGGCCTAACAATCGTGTCACTTAGGTTATGCACTATTCTTTTAAAAAATGGGCATTCCTATCACCCAAACCCGTGTTAGACGTATTTTTATTGTTTTACTGATCTGTAGATCAGTAAAACAATAAAAATACGTCTAAAATCAGTACAACACGGTACCAATTTTCGCCGGTAGCAATTTTGAGGTTATGTTGGTCACTTTTATTTTTGATTTTTATCGTACTTCTCCTGCTTTCATATTTTGGATTTTTGCTATTGGGCACATAATAAAGCATTTTAGTAAGAAAAATATCGAAAACTCCAATAGATGCTGTACTGCATATTTACCATTTTTTCATATAATGTAATTACACAAATATATATACTACCTTACAATTAAAGAATCCTAATACAATTGTATATAAGATATATATTCTGCACTCTGCTTTAAAAACATTGAATAGTCTTAAATGAAAAATACCAGATTGTGATTATTAGATGAAAATGTAACATTAAAAACAATAATTTTGCAATAAATAAAATATAGATTAAGATTTGTAAAATGGGATTAGATCTATGTCCATCTCAGGTGCCTAAATCTCATGTTCAGTAAACAGTAATTAAACCTAACTATAGTTAACAGATGTTACAAAACTAAAAACTGATAATTATTTTGGGCTGGGTAAGTATTATAATGACGTTTTGTAAAACGGGAATAGGCCTATATGTATCTCTGATACTTAAACCATATACGTACCAAATTTCATCTCAATTGGTCCAGTGGTTAAAGCGTGATTGAATAACAAACAAACAAACAAACATACAAACTTTCAGAAATATAATATGAATTAGATTCTCTAATGAGTGTACCACATTTAAAGAAAAAAATAAAGTTTTAAAAAAATGAAAAATAAACCCCTACTGCCACCATTTTTTTTCTATAACTCATGGACTAGAATTTTTAGAGTTAGCTACTTATACAAATTAATTCTTGAAGTTCTTTATTTGATTTTGTTTTACATAATTTAGTTAAATGTAAGGAAGTTGTTCAGTGTTTTTACACTTTTTACAAAATAGAAATTGAATTTGTACATAAAAACATAATTTGTTTTACTTAATTCAGATCTTTCATCCTTTGTTTTATGCTTGTGAATTAATTTTAGATCTCTTATGTATGGGTTCCTGCGACTGATTCCTCATTTGAAGAACAGATTTACATTTCTTGACAGTCTTTACTTTGGAGCGTTGATCTCACCCACTGATCCTTTGACCATCTTGGCAATCTTTAATGATTTAAGAGTTGACGTTACACTTTACTCACTTGTTTTTGGCGAAAGTGTTTTGAATGATGCTGTTGCGATTGTTCTCAGTGGGTAAGTGGACAACTCAATTTAAATATACGGATTTAATGTTTTATGTAAATTGTCTTTCATTATGTAAAATAAATGTATTTCTCTGTAATTGTGCTTTAATACGAATTGTTTCTATTTAGTTTTGGAGCTAATAATGTAATAAATTGATATATGAACTCAATAATACTTTGTTGTATATGAAACCATATCAGTTTATTTAATATAAGTTAAACATTTTCTCAGGGCAATACAGAACTATGGCGAACGTTACCAAACGAAAGCAGGAGGCTTTGAAGTGGATGCTTTCTTTATGGCTTTCAAAGACTTTATCGGAATCTTCAGTTTGTCTCTGACTACGGGTGCTGTCATGGGGTGTATTACAGCCCTCATATCCTTTTTAACATACATTTAAAAGATATATATTTAATATTTTAATTTGGGCTACGCCATTACCAGTTTAAACTGATATTTAATGATTCCAATACTTAATGTTACCAATACAGTTATTGGTACCGCAATAATGCTACAATGTATCAGTTTTTAAATTTTGATCCAGAATGCAATCATTATAAATTATAGTTACCAGATATGAGTTAAAGATATCACTCTGTGAGACAAATCCGGTTTATACAGTATTGTAAATAAAACACTGAAAATTATTTAAGTTATTTTAAATTAATGAAATAATAATATGTTTTTATATTTTCACAACTTTTTTATTTGAGTCTTGCCAGCCAAAGTTTCACTCCTTCCAGGTTACTTAACAGACAAAAGGTAAAACAGGTAGTACATTATATTTTTGTTAGAGAAAACCCCACTCCAGAGGCTTAAGAACTAGGAGGAGGAGAATAATGACCTAGATAATGGTTTTAAATAAGGTAAGTAACCTAAGTCTAATTGATCATTTAAAACTAATACAGATTTACTTAAAACTAAATGGTTTATTTCTGGTTCCCCTAAATTATTTAATTTCCTGGATTTGTTAAATATATAATATTGTAAAATTCACATTTTTATAAAAATCAGAAACATTATAAACTTTCAAGTGTTTAGTAAAACTAGTGCCTTCATGACTTTAGTTTTAAGTATATCTGTATTAGTTTTAAATGTTAAAGACTTATTCACCTCTTTTAGTACCATTGTCTAGGTCTTTAGCCCCTCCTAGTTTTTAGGTCTGTACTGTTTTTCCCTAACTAAACTATAATGTATTACCTGTTTTAGCTTTTATATTGCATTGGCCTTGACAGTGCTATAAGAATTGAAACCTTGGTTGGCAAGACTCAATTTAAAAAGGTGATAATATACAAACATGTTATTATTATTAATATCATGGATTTCCATCAATAACCAATGGTCTTAAGTATAAATTATTTTAGATTGGTTGGTATATATATATATATATATATATATATATATATATATATATATATTGTTTATAAATATTAAAGTAGTTAAAATACATACAAACACGCACACACACACACACACACAAAATAAAAAAAACATTGTGTACTATAAGTACACAAATTCAACAATTTTTTTTTAAATACACTTCAGATACACTTTAAATACAGTGCATTTAAAGCAATACAAGCCTAAGTTTAGCATTTCGTCCTTCAGACAGTGATAATCTATTTGATTTTTATTTTTACCTTCAATAAATAAATATTTTATAGACGTGGAAATGGTCTTGACAAAGTGAGTCCAAAAATTAAGTATAACATTGAGTTTTAACACTACTTAACTATAAAACCTTTAATATTTATTACTTTAAATTAAAAATACAGTTAATTTAATGAGAAAATCTTTAAATTATAGTAAACTGTATTATTTTACAGCATTTTTTTACGTTTAAATAAATTTAGGGATAGGTTTAAATAAATTTAGGGATAGGTTTAAATAAATTTAGAGATAGGTTTAAATAAATTTAGAGATAGGTTTAAATAAATTTAGGGATAGGTTTAAATAAATTTAGGGATAGGTTTAAATAAATTTAGGGATAGGTTTAAATAAATTTAGGGATAGGTTTAAATAAATTTAGAGATAGGTTTAAATAAATTTAGGGATAGGTTTAAATAAATTTAGCTAAGTAAAACTATTGTGGTCTGAATGTAAATGTGGTAAAAAAGTGGTAACTAGGGCCTAATATAAAAAAATATGAGGAACGAAACAATTAGATATATAAAAATTGACAATATAATTATTATGGTAAACACAGTTAGCACTGCCTGCATTAATTAGCTATAATATTTTGAGCAGTTATTGACAAGATAAGGTTTTCTTTTAGAAATCAATTAGTGCCTACTGTGGCGGCCAAATGAATATTTTTTTTATCACTTATTACAGTATTAAACAGTGGATGTATTAATATAATTTAAAAATTTGAGTTTTACAAAAACAAAACACATCTGATGAAGCTTATCTGAATTTGTAGACGTTTGTTGTTTTTTTTTAACTTATTTAACCAGTTGCACTGAATAGCCTTCCAAAGGCAATGGATACAACAGGTACTTTTATGCAGCTCTTTTTAGTCTAGGGAATGGAATAGTTAGGGGAATTCTATTGGATCAATGTTTTTTGTGTTTTTTTTTTTTGCGGCGAAAAAACATCGCTGAGGATCAGATGTTTGAGTGTAACCACTGATAAATATATCTGTACTTCATTTCTTCTTCAAAATGCTGGGATTTGAACATCTTTCAGTACCGTTGAAAATGTTTGATTAGTTGAAAATTGTTGTTTAATTTCATAGACATGAATTTGAAATAACAGATTGTGGAAATGTTGTTCAATTAGGAATTGTGTATCTTGGTTCTAGAAATGAAGTGAATTTTCTAAACCATGTTAATTTTCAACAGTGTATTAAATAGGTATTTTTCTGTTAAATACTTTATTTCTTAAATATATATGTAAATATGTAATACATACATACATAATACAGATTGTTAAGATGTCTGCAAGTAAGCTTATACTAACAAAAAAATGTCAAATAATTAGTAAGCGTTAGTTGTAGGTAGGCAAGCATTATAAAATTGTGTCTAAAATATTCTTACTCATAATAGTATTAGAAATGTTTTGTACAAATAACCTAGACGTGGACACGTCCAACTAGAGCGACCGTATGATCTTCTTTTTTCACAAAAGCTGATGCATGACCATCTTTATTACTATAATAATTTAAAAAATGAAACTTGACTTACACAATGCGATTAAAATCAGAGCTGAGATAATACTGATATCTATGCATCAGCCAATAATAAGCATTGATAAAAATTTCTCAACACTTAATTCCAATACCTCGTGTTGAGCAACTACCACGTATGTAAATATGTAAATACATACATATTTCTGTTAAATATGTAAGTTTCACAACAGCAGGGTGAGATATTTTCTTTAACATTCCATTTATTTTTTGGAATAATTATTTTTTATAAATTTCACTAAATTAATTAATGTAGGATTATTTGAATTTAATTCATCGAGAGAGAAAAATCTGTAGTTTCAGAATTGCAAGTAGATTTCTTTTCTACTTCTAAATCTATCAAATTTTTTTCCGGTACTGGCAACACGTAAATTATCTGAACTTGCAGCCGAATGTTCTATTTTTTTTTTTTTTTTTTTATGGAGTAACGCTTGTTCAATTTGTAGGGAATGCAACGAATCTAAATGTTTTTGTAAATTTAATGCGGTGATTAATATCTTTACTGCCTTTTGATCTATAAATGACAAGTGAGGTTCTTCTGTACCATTAACATGTCTGTCAAAATAGAATTTATGCCTAAAATATTTTTAACAATTGGTAGTTGCTCAACACGAGGTATTGGAATTAAGTGTTGAGAAATTTTTATCAATGCTTATTATTGGCTGATGCATAGATATCAGTATTATCTCAGCTCTGATTTTAATCGCATTGTGTAAGTCAAGTTTCATTTTTTAAATTATTATAGTAATAAAGATGGTCATGCATCAGCTTTTGTGAAAAAAGAAGATCATACGGTCGCTCTAGTTGGACGTGTCCACGTCTAGGTTATTTGTACAAAACATTTCTAATACTATTATGAGTAAGAATATTTTAGACACAATTTTATAATGCTTGCCTACCTACAACTAACGCTTACTAATTATTTGACATTTTTTTGTTAGTATAAGCTTACTTGCAGACATCTTAACAATCTGTATTATCAGATTAGGTTATATGCTTACTTTATACACATATAATTTTTTGAATAGGTTAGGCACATTATGTAAGAAATTAATAATTATTCAAAAAGTTGTCGTAATTTCCTTAACTAAAGTTACTTGACCAAATTCACCAGAGTACGTGATTTCCCCTTGCTGGAGTCAGCGTTGTTTGTGCTTATGTCGTACAGTACTTTTCTTATTGCAGAAGCGTCTGATCTTACAGGTAAGGTGACTGAACATTTATTAATATGAGTTATTTATGGTTTCAAAAACTGACTAACACATGAACACACAGTTACTTAAAAATGTAACATTGTTTTTTTCAAAATGAGTGAATCATTTCATTAAAAAAATACTTGATTTTTGTTTTACTCAGAACAATAATAGGAACTAATTATTTTTTTAAATGTTATACATTAACATTAATTCAGTGTAACCATAACCATTTAATAATAATTGGTTTATTCCTTGGAACATCTGTATCTGCATTTCATCTGCTATAGTAACAATTTACAACCACAGTAGAACTCTGTTTATCCATCACACTTGGGACCAGGAAAAGGTCGGATAATAAGAGTACTAACAAATTTTATTAAAACAAAACAAAAAATACAGTACTATGCTATATTTAAGTGCATCATAATTATTTTAAAACTTCATGAAGTGCGTAATAAAATATAGTACAGTAATTTCTCTCTTACAGTAAAGTCGTAAGTGTAAGTGTGTGTTAAGACTTGGGTACTGCGAGGGACGTCTAAATCCTCTCAATAGGTGCAGCTAGTCTGCACCCCCTGCGGGGTCTATTATTACAGTATACTCTATTTATCAAGTTGAGACAAAACTATTTTAATGTTCGCACTTTATCAGCATGAGTTGGTAGACACTGCAACGTATTAGAAACAGGCTATCAGAAGACTGCTTTATTGTAAGACGTACAATATGGACACATTTGTTAAGCTAGACATATATTTTGTAGAAGTTATAACTCACTCAGCAGACCGTCAGTTGTAACGATGTAACAGATATTCAGTGGTTGGATATACCGGGTTCTGCTGTATTAACATTGTTTGATTGTTTTATTAAATAACTTTGTGTTGAACAGGAATCGTAGCTGTTTTATTCTGTGGGATATGTCAGGCACATTATACCTACAACAATCTGTCGAAGGATTCACGCAAGAGGACAAAACGCTTGTTCGAGCTGCTTAACTTCTTAGCAGAAAACTTTATCTTCTGCTATATCGGCGTATCTATGTTCACTTTTCCAAATCACAATTTTGATCCTGGATTCATATTTTCTGGATTTGTATCCTTTTGATATATATTTATAAGAATTTATTGTTTTATTAGCAAGAATAATTTACAAAATATACATTGTTACACTATTAATTGATAATTCTTAAAATATACAGTAACAGGTATGCACTATTAATTATCACTCACTCATCGGTTCTATTGAAACTTTAAAGAAAACTTCTAAATATATCTACGAAAATTTAAATCTAGGATTTAAACTTTCGATACCGTTTTCAGTTTTGAAACAAATATTGCACAAAATATCCATTTCATCACCTTTACTAGCATGACCACAGAAGTTATGAATTTTTTGACATGTAAGTGCTTCACTCGTTTCCTTTCAACATACTTAACAGGTATCAGAGTTGTATTTTATACTTTGCCGGTTTCTCATTCGGCATTCTATAGAATGCCTAGGAAATGTGTGAAATATAAATTGTTTCATACACATCCGGCAAGTTTTAGGCATTATTTCAAACTTTGCCAGTAACATATATATTTTAAAACAAATTTTATTTGTAAATAATCCTATTTTGTAATCAGTAAAAAGTTTAGTTTTCTAATTTTTTTTTTCTAAACCACCATCTGTTCCTATAAATCCTAGAAAGTTGAAATATTTACAGAACATTTTTGAAACTTTCTTTAATAACTTTGTAAATTTTAATAGAATTAGTAGGAGAATGAGAGTAAAAATAACCTCTTCTTAAAACACACTGTGTAATCAATCTATAGCAGTCTTTCACTGGATATTTTTTTACGTAAACATTAACTTCAATAAAAAAATCTTCTTTTTCAAAAATTTGGATTTGACTTCACAATTTACATCAGTCTGGCATACACTATCTGACACGTCATTCAGCATAACACATATCTAAGCCAGTATAAAGATAGGAGTGAAGATTTATGACACCTAATCTTGTTAAGGGACATAGCATCAATTGTAATATTTGTAATTAAATATTAATATGTAGTCAAAATATTAACCATTTAAAAAATTTCACACAATACGTAAAAAAATTACTTGCAAGAAAATCAGTTGATTAGTAACTTGTATAGTTCATTGATATAATCATAAATGGAATAATACCTAGGTAATTACAATAATCCTCTAAGCTAGAGTTAATATTAGAGTATTAAAAACCTGGAATGTAGACTTATGGCCTAGTTTTTAGGTGTTATGTTTGAGACAGAAATTGATCCACACTCTTGAAACATCCTTATATTATCTTTAATATAATGACCATGACCAATTATAAAATAATCAAAAATGTCTGAAATAAAAGGAATAATAATATGAATATTTCATCATTAATTAATAACTTGTAAAACAATGTGTTTTAGTAAAAATAATAATAATAATATTTTGTGACTATAAATTTTCCTAGCTATCACAATTTACTGTGACGACATCACCATTGAGTGAACACAAGCTACAATAAAAAAAAATGTAGGTGATACTTGAATATATACCAAATTAATAGTAAATGTATTTTGAAATTATTTTAAAAGTTATTATTGTAACGTTATATTTTCATACACTATAAATCATCCCATCGTCTGCATTAGCCCAAGTGTGCACAATAGTCAGACGTTAAAAAAAAAAAAAAAAAATATATAAGAACACTGCCATGCCTATAAAATATAAAAATCTTAATATAAAACATAAAAAATAAAATAAAACCCATAAAATAAAAATTAATTTAACAAATTATACAAAACTAGTTATTTTACCCTGTTATTAACATCTCTATATAGCTAAATTTTCATGGAAAGGATTGCATAGACAATAGTAACATTTATGTGCTTTTAAGAATAGGGGAATCAAAGGAATGCTTGTCAATACAACTACTAAATTCAACAATGCAACAGCATAAGATAAAAAAACAAATCAGTGGGTTTATCTTTAATCCAAGAAGGGTTTGATATCTGTGTAAACAGCTGATAAAGTACACTGAATCCTAAAGTATTTTTCTGACATAACTAAAATAATTGCAGTAAAACATATTTTAGGCAATAATAATTCATAAAACTAATACATCATTATCTTAGATTAAACAGAGAGAATGCATTAAGAATCTTAAACTCACATGAATGCATGGATGAAGCCAATATCCAGTGAGCTCAACTATACAAAAACAGACTTAAATGATTAATATTTATTTTTTTCCCTTTTTTTGCAAGCATGCTTAATCAGACATTCCCTACATAATCTTAATATACTTTTGTGGTTTCAACATATTCATGATAAATTTTGAGATATTTTTTCTGTGGTTTAAAGGTTTATACTTTTCTTAACAAATTACCAATCAGGTGTGCGCTGCATTAGGACGAGCTGCCAATATTTATCCGCTGTCGTTTTTGCTGAATCTGGGACGGAAACCAAAAATACCCCTCAACTTCCAACACATGCTATTTTTTGCAGGTAAGACTGTTTTAAAAACAAAACTGAAAATATACTTTTGTTGGAAACTGTATCTTGTATAACGTTTTCCACACCATCATCGCATGTTGCCCAGTTGGTTAACGTAATGGTCAAAACACTGAAACCTTTATGTCTCGCATATAGGTGAGTCCACAGGTTGAAATCTGTATAAGACTTTGTAATAGTGTGGGTTATTCTCGCTCAGGCTGTGATGTTTGTACAGATCGAAGAGTATTTCCTTGTCATTCTTAATCCAATGGTTTCGTCAGTATATTATGAAAATTTACATGCCTCCTCCACTGGGCCCTTCCTCAAACGACCTGTATTAGGCGACAACAGAGTAAAGTGGGATTGTAAAGGCTGCTCCATAATCACTGAATGACTCATCAACTTAGTTTTTCCATAATAATAAATGTTCAACAGGAAGATAGTTGAACTGTACTCATATTCTTAAATTCTGTTTGAGAATTTTTCTATATTACTGAAAATTATATTTTATTACATATAAATACAACAAAATAGTTCCTATTTTATGTAGATCAATTTGAATTAATTCAAATTGTTATTCACAAAATCTGGATACTTTGTTTTTGTTCTACTGCCTAATACAGTCATGTTACACAAAATTATCAAGGAACAAAAATAATGATTTATATCCTTATCTACAGCTCCCACTGATTAAAATAAGAACCTCATAATACAAAACTTATTCGCTCTGTGCCGTGTTATTCATGTTTCAATATTTTTAACTCAAGAAATAATGAAACGAAAATTTCCAAATAATTAAAATTTCAAAGGACCCATTATCTATCTGTTTCATTCATTTCAACAATAAGGATATTCTAAATATTTGTAATTTTTATTGTTAATAAAATTTGTTGTTTTTAGTTAGTACAACTGTTTTGTTAACACAAGTTGAAATTTCATTTATAATAAACTAAACAAAATTAAAAAGAATTAACATAAAATTTTGTAGAAATTCATAAAAAGAGATTTTAAATCTTTAAATCAATGTATACAAAAAAACTTTATAATTAATTCTGTTAATAGTTTTAAATTTCAGAAAGAAAAAAGCGAGTATTTTGAGAAGAAAGATTAAAGCATTACTGATCTCTATATGTACACTAGTACAAACATATTATCTGGTTTATAAAAGTGCTAAATATTATTGTTCTTTATAAGTTTTATTTATATAAAATATCTGCCATTACAAAATTGTGATGTGGAATTTCAGTAAGTTTTTGTACAATATAAATAACAATATTTCAGAATTTATTTTTGAACATGTTCAAGTTTAAGCGTCCGTGGACCCTGTGAGCCATTTTATAGATTATCACATATTGAATCTATTTCCATAAGACTGATTTTAATTAATGGTAGATTACTTGGCAATTTGTTCAGATAAAATTATGTTTTCATTATGGAAAGTAAAAATTAAATTTTCTTTTTTCTATTAGGTCTTCGAGGTGCAATGTCCTTTGCTCTAGCTATTAGGAACACAGTTTCAGATGCAAGGAAAGCTATGCTAACTACAACGTCTCTGATTGTTATTGGTACTGTGATTATTCAAGGTGGCGCAACAATGCAACTTCTTACCTGGTTTAGAATTCCGTAAGTACAGTTTAGTAGAAGAAACAATGACTAAGTAGATTTTTAAATAAGGAATCTGCTCTTATATTCAACACTGCTATCGGCAACTAATCTCTTCAGCACTGTGAATTAAAAAGGACAGTTTCTAATTTGGCTCTTTTTAAAGATTTTACAGTAATAATCAAAACCTCCTTATTTATTAATGCCTGTAATAAATAATGAACATTTTTTTCATTTTTGTATAATTTGATAAAATTCATTTATCATAATTTCATGAAACTCTGAACTTCGAAATATATTTAAATTAACCTTATGAAATACAGTAGACCTCCACTAGTTTTGCCATATGACATGCTCAGCTGAGTCAACACACTATCTAATGCTGAGCTGTGCCACCATGTCAACGACAATTGGTCACTTTCTTCTCACACAAGAACAGTAGTCAGCAGTTATTTGCTGTACATAGATTTGTTGTTATTGTGCTAAATAGGTAAGAATAAGTACCAAACGAAAACACACTTGATGAAGATGAAACAAAATTTACTTGTATACAAAAATCCCCTTTTATCTTGACGTATAAAGGCCATATTTAGAAGTATTTAACGATGTTTTGACGTAGTAAGCAGCAAGAATTGCCACCTCGGTGGCCTAGTTGATAGCATACTAGGCTTTCACCCCGAGGACCCGGGTTGATTCCCAGCCAGGGCTTGGCATTTTCATACGCTATAAATCATACCATCGTCTGCATTAGCCCAAGTGTGCACAATAGTCGAACGTTAAACACAAAAAAAAAGAAGAAGCAAGACTCAACAAATTATAAAAAACCACCATAAAGGTTAATTTACAAATGAAATTCGTTCTTTGTGATTTACTCAGTTAATCGGATTAACCAGTAAATGCAATAACCAGCGAGTTTTTTCACCTTTGTTAGCGTTTATGCAGAATTTTATTTAAATATTACAAACAAATATAATATTGTTGTCTTACGAAATGCCATGTTCTGCATACAAAATTATTCCTAAAACCAGGAGGAATTCAGAAAAAAAAACATTCACCTGTCTTATATACTTGGATTTTTTTTTAAATTTTCTTTATTGTGGGTATCTATAGACATTATTTACATTGTTATGACATAATATTATAAACACTTATTATTATATAAGTAAAAATTAAGGTAGCCATTTTGATCCAAATTTTTTTAGTTTGGGATAGCAAAACAAAATTTTATAGTTTAATATACAGTACACATCAAACAAATAAGAAAAAAAATACTGGAATAACAAAATCACAATTTTAGGGTTAATATAGTGTGATATTAGGATTATTTTTGTTATGTTTTCAGGTTATTTTGTTCATGTTAGGTTGTTTTTAGACTTAAATAAAAAAGATTATGACTATGGTTATTATTGTTATTACAACTGAATGTTGTCTACAATTTTAAAATTGTTTCTTATATATATAGGCTATCTTAAAATGAAAAATTATAATTATATTTGTTAAACCTTTACAAGACCAAGTAACAATATAACGCTTGTCTTTATGGCCGTTTAATTTAAGTATGAAATAGCGGTAGTTTAGTTGCCCAGTTTATCACATTTTGTATAAAAACAGAAAAAATAAAAATTATTATTACATTTGAAACTGAGCAGTTGCCTTACACACATAATTTACAGTTGTTTTTGTGTTGTGTTTGTGTTTTTTTATATATTTAGTTTCAAAATGAGTTAATATAGATTATTTGAGGATAATGTAATTCATGTAGTGAATTATTTATTATACAGTGATACTAATCTAAATATAGTGAATGAAAACCAATTATTCTGAATTTTTAATTGATGATGGAAATGAGGTGTTTAACTAGTAGTGATGCTGATTCAAATAAACATTCAACATTGTTAAACAAAATTGAATGTTATTCATAATTTATACTTTTACACAAAATAATATAAAATAATTCCATATTTTTATATACAGAGTATTATTAAAAGAAATCGTCAGAAAAATCCAAGATATGATCGTACAAGCAAAAACTCCTGAATGTCTTAAAATGCTTAATTTTCCATCTGTTTATCCATATGTTTAAAAAAAAATTACTGACAGTGAATGTTACATAAATGAAATTTCATACTTATATTGTTGGCAAGACAGTAATAAGGGTGAAAACTTTGAAAAATATTTTATCTATTTTCAAAATGGTGATCATCTAAAAATTTTAAATTAAAATAACATAAAATTGAAGAAGTTTACAAAATATTCTGAAAACAACTTTTTCAGTTACAGATCTAACAGTGTTTGTTTTAAAGTAACAGATATAAAACAACAGAACTGTGTTATCAAACATGACAATATGTGATATTTTAATACTAAAACTAATGTTTGTACAAAGGGATACTTTGCTAGCTTTAAAACAGCTGATTATGTACGAAAATAACAGCTGATGTTGTATTCAAGTTTGAATTTCTAAATATAATTCATAATTGTTTAAATTTAATGATAGCGATTCAAACACATGCATGTTTTTTTATTATTATATGTTAGTTTCATTAAGTAACAAAGCCTACAGAATGCAACAAATAATAATTTAACCATGAAACAAGCAACAAATTTCAGATGTTTTTATTAAACATGGTTGCCTGGATTTACCACGCTTCTGTGGTTTTAAACTTCCTGTCTCTCTGAGCTGTTTATGAATTGTTGCAGAAGTTGTACAAGCAGGCAATACACAATTTGGAAAATGTCCATGATACAGTCACCTAGCTTGTAACGTGTTGCATTATGCAAACCATCAGTTGCATATCAGCAATTTCTGAGTTAGTAAAGTTATTATCTGCCATGATGAAGTAAATAAAATTTCCTAATAAATTAACACTTACTAACACTTAATGAAAAAAATTAACTAAGGAACTGCTAAGCCATAGATTAAATGTGTTTATTTTGTAAATTGCTGTAGAATTACAGCTGTCACAATGCTTTGCTTGTTGAATATAACATCAGGTGTTATTATTTTGACACATAATCAGCGTTTTTAAAACTAGCAAAGTTTGTAGTGAGGACTCGATATTGTACACATACCATTAATTTTCCTTCCAAGTGTGAATTGCAATGTGCCATTTGTTTTCTTTATCAAAAGAGAAAAAGGCAGGAGAAATTCATCGCAGAATTAGCCAAGTACACAGTGAAAACTTTATGAATAATGGTGTTGTGCAAGAGTGGTAAATATCCCAACAAATCCAAAACTTTCAAGAACACTTTCAATAATAGAAAGGTCATGGCCACCATTGTTTCGGACGATAAAGGCATGTTGCTAGTGGACTATGATCATACAGATGGGTATTGTCAGATTATTTTGACTATGGAGAGACATTCAGAACAATAGAAAAGGCTTGCTGTCTTCTGGAGATGTCTTGATTCATTACAATGCATGACCACATGCTGCTACCCTAACCTAACAGCTTCTTACACAATAAGATGAGAAATGTTTGTTCGCCTGCCGTACAGCCCAGATCTTATTCCAAGTGGTTGTCATACACTGCTTGTTCTGCGATGAATTTCAGCTGCATTACTCCTCTCCACCTACTGTTCGACAGGTCATTTCATGTAAATTCGGAGGTTAAAAGAATAGCCACTTGCACACGTGTGTGTGTGTGTGTGTGTGTGTGTGTGTGTGTGTGTGTGTGTGTGTATATATGTATATATATATATAAAATTCTGTTTTGTTAATACTTTTAAATAATGTACTGTTATGGAAAATAAAAACCAAAAAGTAGTAGTTGTATCATATACCATAAATAAATATATACACACACGGTTGAAACAAAAATTCCTTGGTCTTCTTGGCTACGTAAAGAAAAAAAGTATTCTTTCGAAAAGGGTTAAAGTACATTTATTGTGAAAGTTACAAAGTAATCTATTTTTTCAAAAATTGACTTTTGTTATATTACTTTTAAATTTGCATGAATTGGTTTACAGTGTTGGGGTTGAGGAGGAGGTGGAGATGTTACCGTATTCTGGACCGAGAAGTGTAAGTATTTTCTTCAATTTCATTTTGTACACATTTCAAAATATAAGAGATATAAACTTTATTCTACGGGTAATGTAAAATTTCACCTAGTCTTCTTCTTTGATACTATTATTGGTCTGTCATGTAATATTTCTAGTTCTAATATAATTTAAATTGATTTGGCCTTTAACCATCGAAGACAAAATCATCGTAAATATTACGACACTTGCATATTTACAAAACTACAGTATCCCCCTCACAGTCAGTCTTGACATTTATTTCAGAACAACACTATATTTATTTCAGTCAACCAGTGTTAAAATTCATTGGTGACTGTGCACATCACATGTATTTGTTTTATTTTTAGTATCATGTCGTATAATTTATGAAGGTTTTGTGTTTACTAAATAACTGCTTTTTTTTGGTTTGTGTTATTTTTCAGTGACGTAATTGTTCTATAGTCTGTAATTTTTAAAAGTAGAATTCTATTTGTTTTTCAGTAATAAAAAAAAGAGTAAAGTTATTGTTAGATAATGATTTAAAGAAATTCATAATATTTTTATCTAAAATACTAAATATTTCTGATTTCCTAATTATCATTTATTCTGAGAAAATTAATAGGTTAGTTACTAGCTCCATTCTGTTACTTCATGATATTATTATAGTTGATGAAGCAACTAACTAAAACTATATTGCTTTTTATATTTTAATTTTTTTCTCTAATCTCATATTTTTCATTTTTCTTAATGCTTATGGTAATTTTTTTTTAACATATAAATTGACTGAAAAAAGGTATTCAGTATATTTAATTTATTTAATGTCCGTTAAATACTAAATATAATTAAAAAATTATCATTTCAAATTGTAAAATATATATTTTTTAGTAAAATTTGCAAAGTTTTTGTAACTGCCTTCCAGTAAATTATATTTTGTAATATAGGGTTAAAGAGTTCTCGTAATTTTGCGTCACAACAGCTTGTTTGGCTTGGCCATTACATCCTGTACAGCCACTGTAACATCAGAGGTGTTAATATTTATTTTAGAAGTACGCACAATAGCCAAGTCTACCATTCCGTGATGATATTGAAGTTTTTAGGTCTGTTAAATAATAGGTCGACCTTGGTATACAAAACTTTTCTTATGTTAAGATTTTTATAGTTTTCAAATTGAATATACGAAGTGTGGCTATTAAATAATGAGACTGACGTAAAAAAATTTATTTTGATTTTATACATAATTACTTATTATCACCTTCAATATACACTCCTTCTCTATCCCTACAATGCTCCTTGCGAATTTTCCATTCTTGGAAACAGTGTTGGAAGTCATCTTCTGTCAACTCCTTCAGGACTCTTGCTGCTTTCACTTTTACAGCTTCCACGGACTCAAATCTCGTCCCTTTTAGTGCAGATTTCACCTTAAGGAACAGATAGAAGTCACATGGTGCAAGGTCTAGTGAGTAAAGTGGATGTTCTAACACTGGGATGCTGTACTTGGCCAGGAACCTCTTGACAGATAAAGCAGAATGAGCTGGCGCATTGTCTTGGTGGAAAACCCATAATTTGTCCTTCCACATTTCGGGTCATTTTTCCTTATTCTTTCACATAGTTTACCAAGTACTTCAAGGTAGTAATATTGATTAATTGTTTGACCTTCAGGAACCCAGTGAAGGTACACAATCCCATGAATATCGAAAAAACAATCATCATTGCTTTAAATTTTGACTTGCTGATTCTTGCTTTTTTGGCTCTTGGTGAAGTTGGGGTCTTCCAATGCATGGATTGGCGCTTTGTTTCCGGATCATACATAAAAAACCACGATTCATTACATGTTAGTATCCTTTCCAATAAATTTGGGTCATTTTCAATGGCATCCAAATTGTCAGTACAAACTTTTTTGCGAGCTGCTTGTTGTTCAAACATGAGAATTTTTGCTCCATTTTGGCACACACTTTTCACATGTTCAAATTGTCATGTAAAATTTGCCGTACACATTCTTTACCAATGCCTACAGTTTCACCAATTGCATGAATACTTAATCGACGGTCAGACAGAATAAAATTAGCAACTTTTTCGACATTGTCATCTGTTTTTGACGTTGAAGGGCAACTTGGCTACGAATCATCTTCAATGTCTTGTCGGCCATCTTGATAATGCTTAAACCATTCAAAAACATCTGCCCGTGATAAACATTCACTGCCATACACTTCTTTCAGTAAATTATAAGTTTCAGTGACGGTTTTTCCAAGTTTGAAGTGAAATTTAACGACAATTTGTTGCTCTATTATTACACTAACCATTTTTTGCGGCAAAACAAAATAACACTAACGGAAATGAAGGTTATGACTAAACGGTGTTGGTTACACAAACGAGACTACCTGCTTTCTGAAGAGAAAGCTACACACTAAACAGTTGTCAGTCAATGGTGGTTAGCACATGCGCACTTGTTCCGCCGCAGCGTCAGTCTCGTTATTTAATAGCCACACCTCGTACAGTAATGTTAATCTCAGTAATATTTTCAATTTCACTTATTTTTACAGTACTAATATAGGCTATTTAATGGATTTGGCATTATAAAGTACTGTTTTTATGGAGATTTCATATTTTTATAGGTTTTTAATTAATTTCATCAGTTACTCTAGTTTTAAGTAATGTAATATTTAGGGTAATATCAGTTTTTTAACATTCAACAGTGCAGCAACTGAAAAACACTAAATGGCCAATATGCAGATGCAATATACAGAATTTCTTTTATCCAAGTAAATGGGTCTTGGAGAAAGTTGGTTAATTAAAATCCAGATATTTTGATATTTAGTTTTGTTTTAATGTTTATGTTTATAAGGTTTATTTAGACTATAATCAACTATTTTAATTTTTAACTCAGCTCTCTCAGTTTTTAGCACTTTTCTGCATGCAGCCGAGAAGTGCCAGATACTTTTTTACATAGTGTAACCACAAGTTCAATGTTCATTTTTAGGTTTTTTGTACTAATTTCTTAACAAAGCTGTATTTTTGTTATTTGATAAGTTATTATAGTGATTTTTTTCCTAAAAAACCTGTCAAAAAATGACTAATCTAAAATCCCTTATAATCAAAAAAAAAAAATAAATGTATGTATCTTAAAAGGAATTTTTGAAGACATTTTCAGTTTGTTTGAAGAAAATAAGGCATGACAAATATAACCTAAAACCTTCCACGTTACTCAAAAGCACAACGTGTTCACTATATGTAGTAAACATTTTAGCCCAATATCTTATTAAATTTAAAAAATACACTATTTTTACACAAAATCAAATAAACCCTGAAACAACTGATTCAATCTATGTTAGCACTTGAATATTGATCTGTACATTGATTTTACATATTAAAATATATATGAAATGACGTAGTACTATTCTTCCTTAGCCTATTGATATTAAAAAATAGTAATAATATTACTTTTTCCATTTCTTATGATTTTGTTCTTAACCTCCGATGAAATCGGACATTTGTATTTCTCGTTATTTTCAATGTCCGGTCTGATCAGACCTTGGCAATTTTTGCATTTCTTAAAATGTCCGGTAAAACAAGTAGTTGGCACTGACAGGGTTAAAAGTTACCGTGTTGTAACTTTATTTGTATTTGATTTATATCAACAGTTTAGTTCACAAATATGAAGTTTTCTGTATAACCAAAATATTAACAATTTGTTTTTAAGAACACAGAATTATTCTTTAAAATTCAGAATCTATTTTTGGTAGCCTGAGTTGAAGTAAAACAAAATTAATTAAGGATATTTCTTATTGTCTATGTGCTAAATTTGTAATCAGGTTATATAATCTAAAAGAAAATATAAACTAAAAAATTTTAGAGCGTGTAGTTATTGTGATTTGTAACTTGTTTCTTACTTAGTTAAGTGATCTAGATTCTTGTAAATTTTTGTTTACTCATTAGTTTACCTGTATACAAAGTTTTTATGAGGAATCTTTACTTACTTAGTTAAGTGATCTAGATTCTTGTAAATTTTTGTTTACTCATTAGTTTACCTGTATACAAAGTTTTTATGAGGAATCTTTACTGACTTTGTCATGTGGTAGGGAATTTTTGTTTATCAGTTAGTTCACCAGTATATATGTATAATAATAATTTAAACAAAGATTTATCAGTGATCTGTTTACCAACTCAGGAAGGGACTGATGTTAGAAATGTTTTGTTTAACTGCAAGTTCACTTGCCCACTAATATAAAGGAAGTGGTCATTTGTGACATTTTAAATTATGCTATAGTTATTTCATTTTGTAGGAACATTTTGACATGGGACAGTAAATATGTCTCTTTTTGAAGATGAGGTGATTGTGGCATAATTTTAATCATATAGACTGTTGTACTGTTTTTTTTACTTTCTTATGTTTTTTTAAAACCTAATCTCTAACCTTTATGTTCTTTGTATCTGTAATTACTACACTCTTTACTGGAACTATTTAGTGTACTATTCTGTAGTTAGCAGTTGTGTTAAGAAGCACATGACATGTCATGCTTGTGCGTTGATGTGTAACTTTGTTGCGCAATTGTCTGATGCATGTGTTGTTTTCCCGTCCACTTACCCTCCCATATCCTTCTTCATATGGCACTCTCCCGTACAGGCTTCTTACAATTCTATTGGAAATGCTGGACAGGTATGTTGGAGGCATTATTATTTCCTTCTAATTGATTTTGCCGTTTTTAACGTCCAAATAATGTTTAGTTATTGGTTTAAATCTGTTGAATCGCTAAAGTCTGTGTGCTTTAAATTTGAAATTGATTAAAATGTACACAAAATGTTGGTTAATGATAGAAATAGAAATAGCGTATGTTCTCACCTGAACTGTAGAACACAGCTAAAAGTACAAATTACCATAGCAAAACAGTAAAACCTCAAATTAGCAAGCCCAGAATCAACTGAACTTGCAACGTACATGTTTGCTTTTAAATAATTTCTATTTAGAACTAATTTTTTCAAGATCAACTGTTATTGTAAAGCAGTTAACACTCTGCGGACAGCTGCATTTACTGTCAGTTAACAATGAACTGGGCCCACAAGGCTGACTTCATTTGGTTGACTGTAATGAAAATTAGTAACAACCAAAGTTGTGACCATCCAAATGTTTTGAACTGACAGCAAAAGCATAAATGCAGTTGTATTCTAAACATATATTTCTCTTGCAAATCACACAAATTTTTTGTAGTATTGCTGTGTAATGGGGGAACAGAGAGGGTTATAACTTAATCTCACTTTGTTGTGGGACACTAGAATTTTACCTGCTAGAGACTGTCATATGTTCTTAATGCAAATATTATTTATTGGTGAAAAACTGGAAAATGTGGATGCTTCCAAATTAATTACATAATAACATATTCATATGTTTAAGAAATGTACATTCATTTCCTGCAAAACACCCCTAAGTGGGCTGCTTTTTGCAGATTGTTAAAATTTGATATTTAAATTTTATATTAGTGGAATAAATCTCGTTGTTTACTATTTAAGCAAAAATTTTTTTGGTTCTTAAGTATTGATGAAATTAACAATCTTACCAAAAAATGTTATATGACGAGTTGTAGATGCTACAGCTGTGTATTTGTTGATTTATGCAAGTAGCTGACTGACGTTTTGTTGCCTGAAAATTGATTTTAATATACATTTTAGATTCTTCAATATGACAGCCTAACAGTTAGCCATTTTGCAGTATGTTGTAAAGCAAGTGCTCAATAAATTAATTGCCAAATTAGTAAAATAGTAATGTACCATTTGAGGTGCCAAGTATTTCTTGCAACCTCATCACAAGTATTTGTTCTGTTCTGACTTTTCTTGTTAGGTTAGGATTTTAATTTCAAATAATATCTACTTTTTTCCTTGATTAAAATGTTTTTCTATTAAATTAGTTACTGATTATTAATTAATTTTATCATGCCCTGTTATGTTATTGCTGACAGTAATGACTAACTTGTGTTTTGATTTTTCCGACTTTGGTCATGACAATTACCAGAGGCCTTTGGGTGAAAAATATCATATTTTGAAGTAATACAATACACAAACATTGTTGGTCTGTGTAGTAATTACATTTTGATGGAATGTTAGCTTAATTAACAATTTTTCTGCAACATTGATTCGACACCCTTTCTGTTCTGTATTTTTTTATTTGTATTTAATGGTTACACATTTCCCATAGAAGGTAATAAATTACCTGTGCACAGACCCAGTTTAATTACTAAAAAGATTCGTACATTATTTATCGTAATAATAAAACTAAAAACTAAATCTAAACCTAATACTAAGACTTAGACATTGCCTTAGTAAACTACAACTAATTACTTATTCAAATATATCTTAGTATAATCAGTTAAATCAAAGGCTTACTGTGTAATAGCAAAGTACATAATATTATGGTTGAAGTGTTTAATCACGTAATTGTAATATTTCATGTGTGCAAGTTTTAAGTTATTGTAGACAAGTTTGCTGTTTGTATACTTTCATACACTTAGTGTTGTTGTATTACTGTAGCACAATGTAGAGAAATGCTTTTTAATGTATCCTGAGAGTTTAGTTGATAATTACATTTTACTTGTTTGTATATATATAAATTTAGTATATATTTTATCAAGTTAAATCATAAATTGAAAAACTTTAAAAGCAATTTTCACATTTCCAATTCTGATGTATTTTACTAGACCAAAGCTGATTGGTAAAAAGTAGATGCTTTATTTTTTCACTAACTTAAATGTAAAGTAAGTATGGTGATCATGAAAAAATTTAAACATATTTTTTACTGCAATGTCTTTTTGTCAGTGTATCAATGCATATCACTGGAGATTAGATGAATTGACTGATTTTTAATGAAATTTGGCATTGTCTGATTTTGCCCAATCCTCTGAACCATTTTTTTAAATCCAGAAACTTTTTCAAGACTTTCCTCTTTTTCCCAAACTCTTTTGAATGAAATTTTCTCACAGTATACTATAAGAATTTTCATAAAATTTTGCATTATATAAGTACTCAAACTAAACATATGGTTTCCTATATTTCCAACAAGTAAAAAAAACATTAATTTATCAAAATTGGTTCATCAGGTATAGCTGAAATTTTAGGTTAAGCAAGTATATCAAATTTCAAAATGGAATTTACTTTTTGTGAGTAAATTAAAAAAAAAAAAGTAATTCTTAACCGTTTTATTTATTTATTTATTTTTGAACCATAAATGTGTTTTATTTATAGTTTGAAACACTGAATTCAGTTATATGTATACATGAATAAAATTTGTGTAAAATCTGATCCGATAAGAAACCTTCTTTTCAAGAACCGGTTTTTGAAAAATTATTTTTTTTAAAGCTTCTGTACTGCATTTATTTAGTAAATGATTTTAATGTAAGGAAGTTTGTTTGATATTTTTGAACCATTTGTTTTATTAAATAATGCCAATTAGGCATTAGTTAAAATAATGACCAAAATGGGTTACATTGCTGATTAAAAAAAAAAACAGTTTAATTAGAAACAAAAACAAACAATACTTTTAGAAGAAAGAAAGTTAACAATTTTAATTTATAATTCAATAATTTATACAATATTGAGAACGATTCTGAAAAATATTTTAACAATGTCAGTAGTTTTGGAGCTATGAATTAAAAAAAAAAAATCAAACCCACCCGTATAAAAGAATATTTACAATCATGTCTTACATTTGAAGTGCAGACAGCATTAAGTATGGGCAAAATATGAACTGATTAAAATTCAAAAATTTTGAAAAATGCCTTATCCAGTATTCTGTGTAAAAAATATGCTTACAATCTCTTAGCACCTTCCTCTGTAGCCTTAGCACATTCTTCATTAATTTTTTAATAATTAAAATATTTACCAACGTGTGTGTGTGTGTGTAAATTTTCTTAGTTTTACTTATATTGCAAATTTTTTTCTGAGTTCTTTTATCAGCAAAACTCAGTTTCAGATATACAACTCAGATATACAAAGTTCAGTGATCTTATTTTATATAGTGATTGTATTTCTCAGGACGATACAGGAGCAGCAACATCTGATGGAACCAGCGGTCGAGGTCATGACAAAGCGTGGCTGGCCAAAGTCTGGGGTGACTTGGACGTGAGATACATGAAGCCGTTTTTAACGCACGCCAGACCTACGCTACTTGATACGTTACCAGTATGCTGTAACCCCATAGCGAGGCTACTAACTACTACTGAACAGTTAACACAGGTAAACCAACACTTATGTTTGTTTCAAACTATGGGTTGGTTAAAAAAAAGTTTAATTAGTTTGAATTGTCTTCTTAAAGTAGTTTAAGGTTTGTATCAGTTATCTGTCCGAGAGATTTAGTGCCTAAATAATAAATCAGAATATTATGAGAATAGTATTGGTGTCAGTCCTGAAGAAAACAAAAGAAAAAATATTTAACATTCACAATTTATACTAGTTAGGCTAATTAATAAGGTCAATGAATCGGCATTAACAGAAAGGGTAAAGCTAATGTTAGTAACTGCAGTCTCGGACCTATGACCTTGAGGTGCACAGGTTCAAAAGCAAAGTAGACTAGCCACCTAGGACAAATTGAAGACTGCCGCACAAGCATTGAGGCAAGATCTGCTTTCTCCCAGCAATCAATATTTGACAGAATACTCGTCAAAATTTAATTAAATTTATATGTTAAAATTTTATTACAGTTACTAAATGGTATACTTATATACTAGTTACCCGTGTTTTGCTAACAGTAAGCATTTTGGACATATATGAAAACAGTAAGAGATAAAAAAAGTTGTAGAAAATTTAATTTCTGACTAACGATTTTTCAGCAAAATTTATGTTGGGAGCAAATATTTAACCTTTATGGATAGAAAAACAACAGTAACCCTAGTGTTTCATTATTCGAAAGCCATTTCGGACTAATACGATAAAAGCTACATAGGGTTTTTTTAGTTCATTTTAAACCAGCTCACCAAGACAATTAATTCGAATATATTGGTGTTCATTATCTGGAAGTTGCTGAACATTTTGGACATGCAAAAATACTGATTTTTCAGCTTTATACATTAGTTATAGATAATTTCAGTAGGCCATTTCCATTTTGTGTAGATTTATTTAAGTTAAATTGTCAATATAATGAGTCTTTCACAGCACAAACATTTAAATATGTTGCGCTTGCCCCTCACAAGTTATAAATTTAAAAATTTAAAAAAACAAGTCACATTTTTAAAAATTTATATTAACGCTTAAAATAGCCGTTGTGCAAAATTATCATGAATAAAAATAATTATTTACATCAGCATACGTGTTTTTTCAAAAAAGTTTCATTCAAAAATAAATTTTACTATGCTTGGTTCTAAATTATAGTAAGAAATTACAAGCTGCTGGGGGAAAATATTGATTGAAATTTATATTTAGGCTAGTAAAAACACATCGAGGACCTGGTTTAAAAAGAAAATCGTAACAAGAGCCTGTACCCCCTCCTGTTAAATATGTGATGACTCACTTGGATATAAATAACTCGCATGACAAATTTTCATGGACAAAGCAACTACTAATTCTTTAGAAAATATTTCTTCCAAGATAATATTACCGCTAATAGACTGATGATGTCTTTTCCCCCATATAACTTTGTCCCATTCTCTTAATGCAAGCACAAAGTTTAATAAGTTTCTGTTATCTAACATAGTACATAAACATGCCAGATTGCATCTGTTTACTTTACTCCAAATGAATACTTAAGGAGAGTAGTGATAATCAAATATACTGTAGTAAGAATAAGGCTAACATGTTTTGGTTTAGCCTATGTAACAGTACAAGCTTATATGTACATATTTTTTCTTCATCAGTTATATCATGGTTAACACTGTTAACATGGATCTGCCTTGTTTGCTTTGTTACTTTGATACACTTTGTAACTGGGGGTGAGGTCAAGGCAGTATGGAGGGTGGTCATACTAGACACATTCAAGTCCTGTAAGAGTTGTTGTGTTACGTTCGCAGTGTTAGGTCAGGTATTATCATGAATCAAAACCGTACTGTTTTTGAGCATTCCTTGGCTCTTATTTTGTTTTGTGAAGCAATATCTCAAGCATCCCACAGTAAATACTTGCATTGATTCTTTCACCTCACTGTAAAAAATCCACTAGTAGAATGCTGTGTCTGTGCACACAGTATTTTTTAGTTGTTGAGATTTACTTGGCTTTAGTCTGCTGGTAACAAGGTGTACCTCCATTTCATCGATTGTCCTTTTGATTCAGGGGTTTCATAGCCATCACCGTCTTTGTCGTAACTTGTCAACAAGTCAAGTGCATTCTCCTGCAATGTTTTTTGTGTTGCTCTGTAAGAGTTCTTGGCAACCAATGAAAATAAAGTTTAAATAAAAGTAGTTTTACAGAAACAATTTAACATAGAAGTTATCTTGAAATTTGTAGAAATTCCGTAAAAAAAATCAGAAATTGTGAACTTACAATTTTCCTTTAACTCTTCTTCTACTGCACAAACCAGTTCATCTTTAACTAAATATGGATTCCAGCTTCATTCTCGTCATTGTGCTCTTTATCATGTCCTTCATTGAACTCGCACCCATCTCCGTACCACTCATCGCATTTCCTCTGTAAACGTGGCAGATCTGTCGATGAATGTCAACTGATTTAATGTTCTTCAAATTCAGAAAATGAATTACAGATCTAAACTCACCAGCTGTGGGATTTTCATTCAACTTCACCAATATAACCAAGCACTACAAACTATAAACAACAAACAGCTACGTCAAAATGGTTGACATTTTGAGAAGCGTCACCTCCTTATCCTTGACTCAGTGCAATTACCCGTGCATGCAATGAACTGTGAACACAGCCACTGCTGCAGGAAGAAGTATAAATTAAACTTATTTTATGGAAGTACCTTGTATAAATTGATTTCCTAAAAAATAAAAAGTACAACAGCAGAAATGAAATGAATATTAATAGTGCTGATGAATTATACGAGAGTCATTTTGTAAGTAAGAACTGTTTTATAATAATAAAAGAAAAAACTTTATTTATAAACATAATTTTTACTGGAAATGAAAATATGAACATTTTCTTACTTTTTCAGCATAGTCTTCATTATTATCTAAACACTTGTTAAGTCGTTGCACAAGCTTTTGAATACCATCTTTAAAGAACTCTGCCGCCTGTCCATTTAACCACTCAGTAACAATATCTTTTAACTTGTCATCATTTACTAAATGCTTTCCTCCAAGTTAAGTTTTGGAAAATGATTAAAGTTTCATGGTGCTAAATCAGGACTATATGGTGGCTGGTCTAGTAATTCCCATTACACTAATTGGTCTTCGTCTGCTGCAACATGAAGTGAAGCATTATTATATAGCATTATGATTTCACTTGAAAGTGGTCTCCACTAATTATTTTGAATACTGAAACTTTATTAAGTATTTAATAATGTTTCACAATACTTGTCAGTATTTATTGCCGTTCCCCTTTGCGCGAAGTCTGTCAGCAGAACACTTTTTTGAACTGTGGCCATAATTTTCCTTGTTGATGGTTCTTGCTTGAATTTTCGTAATTTTTTCAGAGAATTTGAATGATGCCACTCACTGGATTGCCATTTAGTTTCTGGAGTGTAGTAAACAAAGTTTCATCTCCAATGACAATGTAACTCGAGAACTTGTCACCATTCTTGTTATAGCATTTCAAACAGTTCAGAGAATTTGAATGATGCCACTCATTGGATTGCCATTTAGTTTCTGGAGTGTAGTAAACAAAGTTTCATCTCCAATGACAATTTAACTCGAGAACTTGTCACCATTCTTGTTATAGCATTTCAAAGAGTTCAGAGAATTTGAATGATGCCACTCACTGGATTGCCATTTAGTTTCTGGAGTGTAGTAAACAAAGTTTCATCTCCAATGACAATGTAACTCAAGAACTTGTCACCATTCTTGTTATAGCATTTCAAACAGTTCAGAGAATTTAAATGATGCCACTCACTGGATTGCCATTTAGTTTCTGGAGTGTAGTAAACAAAGTTTCATCTCCAATGACAATGTAACTCAAGAACTAGTCACCATTCTTGTTATAGCATTTCAAACAGCTCAGAGAATATACCATACATTTTTGGCAGCCATGTCATACAAAGTATTTCTTATTTGAATTTGTCAGAAACAATTTCATTAATTACTGATCTTGTGTAACTTGAGGAAATTTTTGATGAAGCACTTCAATAGTGAAACACTTATTTTGGTGAATTTCCTCATTAACCTTATGTCAACTCTTTATTTGTGACAGTAGGTTCTACATCATGAACAATCCCCCTTCATTAAAAAAAAATTATGAACATTTCCACCATTCATTACACTTTTCTCGTAAACTTCAACAAGCTGCTGGTGAATTTTGGCAGGGCGAACATTTCTTGTGTTTAAAAATCAAATTACAGATTTCACTTCACAATCAACAGGATTTATTATCAACATGATGACAAAGATAGCAGTATTGTGCAATAACTAACACAAGCAGAGATATAAAACTTACTGTCAGAACAGTTGGCCTAAGAGTGGGTAACCTTCAACAGACGTCAACATGGCAATTTGCATGGACATGATGTGCAAACGGTTCTTATTTTTAAAGAGGACCATCATAAGATTTTTTTTAAAGTTTGATGTAGCTGGGTCATTTTGTTACTTGTAGTTATTGTTTCGATTAAGACTTCTTTTACTTCCTATTTAGGAAAGTCGATGTTCAGAATCAGATTCAGATTTGTGTTTAGAGGAGACTGAAATCTCAGACGGTGGCCATCTTAGTTCTACCCAACCTCAGCACAGGGTAAGTACAGTATTTTATTTTGTTTATTTATTTATTTTGCCGAGCAACCATTTAATTTTGACATTAATTTGAACTAAAATGTTTGAATTTTTTCAATAGTCAACAGAGCTTTAGTAACATTCCTTAAATGAGAAATTCAATCGTCGAGGTGAAAGATTTCGATGTTTTTTTGAAGATTATTGTGAGTATAAGGGTACAATAATTTTTTATTAAACAAAAATTTTTTTTGTATGTTCACCTAACCTGTACTAGTGGTTCAGTTGTAGTAACAGAAATAATAAATTAAATTTGGGCAATACACAAAGTGTGCAAGAAGTTTACCCCTTCATTTAACTTTTATGAAAGTAATATACATTATTTTGATACTGTTTGTGTATAAATCTGTTGCGGATTCTTTTTAATAAGGTAGCAAATTTTTAATATAATTTTGTAGAATTAATTTTTCCAGCCTCAAATATTTGTTTTTATTATACATTTTCTGTTAAGATTTAAATTCATCCTAGTTTTGTGAAGTGAGAAAATATTCTGTCCAAATTTTTGATTTTGTGTACCAACGCAAAAATTTTAATTACATTAATAAGGTTTCAGACTTTTTAAGTTAGAAATAAGACGTCTTTCTCTGATTTAAAATGATAGCTGGTTAAAAGTTAAAATGTTTGTATTTTATTTTGAACACTAGCTATTTTTTTCATTTTTTTAAAGCTATACTCATTGACAACAAACTTTGATTTTCATTCATTTATATTATTAGTAGCGAAAGGTTAATTATTAAAAATATTTTAGTTATTTAAAAGGATCCTGTCTGGGTGAGAGATATATCATTGATTCATGTGTAAAAAAAATAAATTTTTATATAAATCCAAACCAATAAAACGATTATTATTTGTACTTAAAGAGTCAAAGGATAGCAGACCTTTTGCACACTTTATAAACAGTATTATATGGTTAAACATAATGTTAGTATTGTATTAGTCTTATAAAGATTGTATTTAGTTGGTGTCTATTAAAACTTGTAATAAATAAGCATTAACTGATTGTCACACCTATTGTTGTAAGACTAATAATATAACTTTATACTTAAAACTCAGTTTAAACCAAAGTTTATATTACTTCACACTGTGTTTTATATTCCATTCTAATTTTTCTTATAGTCATTTTAATTTTTAGTTTTATCAAAGACAAATTTTGTTTAGATAATATTAATATTATTTTGTTTTTGCCTGTTCTGACTGATTACATTATGTAAATACATCTCAAAAGATCTTGAGAAAAAAAGGTATTTTGTTAAAACTAACCTTTTCAAAATGACTGTTGAATTAATAACTCACAAATGTGGTTTGCTTTGCATGTTGGGGTATAGTTTAAATGTTTTAGCCAAAGTAATAAATGTAAGGCTCATTATTCTTTCTTGCAATTTAAAAAAAATTCAGTTGTTTTAAATTTGTTATCACTGTTTTTTTTTTTTTTGTGTAAATATTTAGGACCACAAATTACTTTTGCATAATCAAATGAGATATCAAAGATAGTCTTATTTAATGCAACTTACCGTGTTATTACATTTACTTTCTAACAGATTTATTGAAGATTTTGAGTTTAAATGACTGCCTTCCCAAATAGTCAGAGTTAGTTGTAATTATTTATACAGATTTTTACTTTTAATTTTTGCAATATTAATAAGAAATCAACAAGTATTTCAATACAATGGTTTTGCTATTATTTATTCTGCAATTTAAGCACACTGCAATCAGTTTATTTTGTACTGAGCTTATTTAGCTTATTTTGATCTGATAAACTGTACGTGTAAGCTGTTTTAATTTATGCTTTGCTCCATTTTATAATCTAACTTACAGTCTTAGTGCTTCTGTTATAGTTTATATATTATACTTTGAAGTTAATAATGAATAATACACAGTGTATTATTTTTATTACTTTTTACTTTTTCATAATACAGAGTGTATTTGATTGTGAAGGGTGTGTCCATTTTCAGGTTCCCCAGAATCTAAAGAATAGTTCACTAGTGTATGTCTGTCAGTGTCCATCGTTATAGAATACTAAACAAATTGACTGATTTAGATAGAGTAATGTAGGCATAGTTTACCTATACAACTGTAGTGTTTATAAATTTTTCAAATATTTCCATTTTTGAACCCTTTTTGGTCAATAGTAAACAAAATTGATTCTCTCCAAATCACAACTAACAGTTTATTGAATTTTTGACCTTAAGTTCCCAAACAAAACGTATTGGTTGTCTTCACCAGAATAAAAAATTGGTTTTTTCAAAATTGACTTTAACAATTTTAATGAAATTTTGTACCTAAGTTCCCAAACCTATTGGTTTATCTCCCTAAAAATCTGGGTCAGGAGTTATTAAAAAAAAAAAATACCAAATTTGTCAAAATTAGTAAATCAGATATTTTTGTTGGAAGAAATTTATGGTTCAGCAATATATTGGAAAATCCCCAAAATTAACTGACCACCATCAGTTTTAATTTGTTCTGTTAATAAATTGACTATAAATATCTTTCTTCCCATGTGACTATAAATTTTCTTTTTTATACTGAAGTACATATATTAATCTTTTAACCCATTGAGTGCCTGTTTGCAACATTACAATAAGTTCGTAAATTGCCAGCATCATTATTTGTGATGTATTGGTAAAATGTTATATAATATGTAGCTTTACCGAACGAAAAACCTATATATGGCATTCCTAAGATATTGAGCTATTGAGTGGTCAGTTTTTTACTTTTTTTCCTGTCAAGCTTGTTTACCTCTTTGTAATCATAATGTTAACCTCATCTATGACAGCAGCTGTTATCAAATCATCAGTTGTTTCACAGAACAAGAAACAAATATGTTTGTCTTCACAGATATGTTACTAAGACATATCCTATATGATTTATTTTTACTTTTTTTCATGGTATAGTTAAAAAAATCCCAAAAAAACTAATTTATGACTAAAAATTCAGTTATAACTTCGATTTTAGTTTACAATTTTTTTTTGTTACAATGTTTTTTTTGTGCCTGCAAAATGTTTACAAAACATAAATTCTTTATATGTATCATTGCTAAAATAATAGTAAAAATTATAAAAATTAGTTTAATAGTTATGTTGCAACATGTTTTATCCCAAATGCTTTCAAGTTTAGGCAAAACTGGCCAGAAATTTATGTATATGATTTGGCAGAATGGGTGCAGCACTCAAAGGGTTTGTATTAACATTACAAAGAGGGTTAATTTTGTATTAACATTACCAAAATTTGATTAAACAATTTTGAGTAATGAGGCCAATTTTCTAATTTTTTGTTCGTAATTCCTGCATGCGATAATTTCAGGTATTATATATGAGAAAGTTTGTGAATGTTTTTGCACCATCTATTTGGAAATGAATGAATGAAAAATAAAATTGGAACAAAAGCTGTTCAAGAATATGAGGTTTAGCTAGAAAAAAATGACTGGCGTTAG
Source organism: Callitettix versicolor (assembly GCA_022606455.1). NCBI lineage: Eukaryota > Metazoa > Arthropoda > Insecta > Hemiptera > Cercopidae > Callitettix > Callitettix versicolor. Next base: position 62,539,800 of record CM040184.1, read on the forward strand.
AAAATATTTTACAGTGTTATATTTTATGAAGTAAACATTATCATCCTCAATATTCTCCCAAGCACAATCATTACAACATTCCATACAAACTTTTCTTTAAAGCAGTATTGTAAAATATCTTCATAGCCTCCACTGGTTTTTCTTTCATAACTTTTAGTCTCAAAACTGATTTGACTTGGGAGGATAATAGAAAAAAAGTTTTTTTTTCTTCTTGTTCTTTTCGTTTCACCCTCTTTGGGGTACGCTGAATCAATCATTTCTTGCGCGCTGTACTTTTCTTTGTTCCCAGTAGCTCTTCATTCTTTCCGATTTTCTCTTCCTCTCCTCTTCCGAAATGACAGGTTTAGGTCTTATTTTGGTTTTATCTTGGAATCTTATTCTTTCGTCCTTGGTACTTATCTAAGCAGTTTGGTCAAGCAGTGAATTTTCTATAATTTTTAAGTCTATTAGGTCTTTTTCAATTTCTTTAAACCAGTTCGGTTTTGTTTTACAATTATGGAAAAAATCAAACACCTGTTTCGTCAATCTATTGGAGTTCATTCTAAGAAGATGGCCGTAAAAATTTATTCTTCTATTTATATTTTTTTTCTATTATATTATTATTATTATTATTATTTTATTTTATTTTTTTTTTTTGGAGGATAATAGAAAGCATTTTACATTTTAAAAAAATAAATTCACCAGTTTTCAATGTTGCATTCCGTTTTCAACACGGACATGTTTTGTCTGTAATCATTTTTTAGCCCTGATTATTGTTGTGCTCACCCATCCTGTTGGTAGGGAAAATATTGATATGCTTGCCTAACCAGTAGGGGGGGACAAATAAACTTGCCCACCTATATTTAGGGGAAAATATTGATACGCTAGCTTACTTGTAGGTAAGCGAGAATATTAATACGCTTGTCCAACCCTTGGTAGAGGAAATATTAATATGCTTGCTTAACCTGTATGTAGGACAGAATAATAATACACTTACCTAATGTAAATAGCTTGCCGTTTATACTTAGAACAGTCAGTCTATTTTTTTTAGTAAACCTCGTGTGTGTGTGTGTGTGTGTGTGTATGTAAAGAAAATAATTAAACAACTTAATATTAAAAATAACACAATTAATATACATGATGTGGCTAGAAAATAACTGGATTAAATTTTAAAAGCTTTATGTAATATTGTTTATATTAGAAACCTTATCAGCTTCAATATACACCCCTCCTCGATCCTTATACCACTCCCTACAAATTTTCCATTGTTGGAAGCAATTCTGCGTATCGTCTTCTGATATGGTCGTCATCATGTCCATCATTTCTTTCTTGACTGCATCTACGGACTCAAAACCTGTTCCTTTCAGTGCGCTCGTGACCTTAGGAAACAAAAAAAGTCACATAAAGCAAGATCGGGCGAGTAAGGTGGATGCTCCAAATCAGGAATTCCATGCTTTACCAAAAATGCCTTGATTGACAATGCTTTGTGTGCCAATGCGTTGTCTTGATGAAGGATTTTTCCACATCAGATCTTTTTTTCTTCGCACGCTTTCACAAAGAGTGGTCAATACCTCTTTGTAGTAAATCTAGTTAATAGTTTGACCTTCAGGCATCCGTTTAATGTAAAAGATCCTCAGATGTCAAAAAAAACAATCATCATGAATTCGAATTTCGACTTGCTCATTTGTGCTTTTTTGCCTTGGTGAGCTAGGGCTTTTCCGGTGCGTAGATTGGTGCTTGGTTTCAAGATTATTCGTAAAAAACCGTGATTCATCCAATGTTATTACCTTCTCTAAAAAGGTAGGATAAGTTCCCCTCCCCTGACCAATGACAACATTATGTAAAATAATATTTTTAGAATGTCAGCACAGATGGTCATTCGAGCTTCCTTTTGATCAGCAGTGAGGTTTTTCGCTACCAGCTTTGAGCACACTTTGTTCATGTTGAAATTGTCATGTAAAATTTGCCAAACAGTTTCCTTGTCAATGTTCATTAACTCACTAACTACTCTTATACTCAAATGATGATTTCCTCGAATAATCTTACTGACTTTTTCAATGTTTTCATTAGTTCTTACTGATCATGGCCGACCAAGATGTGGATCATCTATAACGTCTCTCTTCCTTCTTTCAATCTTTTAATCCACTTAAAAACTTGAGTTCGTGATAAAAATTCGTCACCATATACTTATGCAACAAATTTAATATTTCTGTGGCAGAATTTCCAAATTTAATGAGAAATTTCACATTAACACGTAGCACTAAGCATTTTCCAATGCTGGGTAAATGCATGGTACTGTTCAAACGACTGCTATGAGCGAACTAGATATTGCGCAATCATCAAAATGATGGAGTAGGTAGAGGGTGTGTTCAAGGTCAACACATACCATTGTGAACCGCTTGGAATAAATATGGGCGCATGAAAATCAGTCCTGTTATTTTCTAGCCTCACCTCGTAGAATTGCAGTAATGTCAGTTGTTTATAAAATCAAAATCTAAAGATTTGAAATTTTTAAAATTTATTGAATAAAGTGATATCAAATTAAATGTTTGTATAACTACCACAAATTATAGTTTTAGGCAACATGTTTGCAATGACAACCCTAACAAATGATTATTTTACGTGCTTATTTGTAGAAGACACTATTGAACATGTTTGGTGGACAATGTATTTGGTATTCTGATCCCAAATTAACTGATTATTTGGTAAGGTATATTTTGTAAATAATGTAATGTAATGGGTGTGGTGCTGTGCATGCTGTCACCAGGAGGACCAAGACATTCACAGTCAGCTCAGTGTTGAAGCCCACAACTTCATGTAGTGTTTCTGGTCAGTCACACATTTTTGATTTAGCATGTGTATTGTGCAGTACACACATTTTGCTTTATTGCTTTATTTTTTTTTTAATTATAGTAGTTTAACTAGATAACTAAACCTTTCGTAAGATTTAATTTTCTTAAACAAAGTAGCCAGTATGTATTGGTCACAGTATTCTTAATTTTTGATTTTAGTCACACTTAAATTATTTTAGTCGATGTACTTTACTTACTTATGTGACTTAATGGTTTTCTGAAGTTCTAAAAACCGTACTTAGTTAAGAAAACTTAAGAAGCAGTGTGAAAACACTTTTCTTGACCTTTTCTCCCTCCAGGAAATCGGAAAAAATATAAATACAGTACTCTTGGTGAATCATATGACCTCTCAGTCATAAGGCGAGAAAGCCTTTTACTACAAAAATTATCAAAAAATAACGATGCGAGTACTAACAATCTAATGTTAAAAAACATTTATAAACAATTTTTTTCTTTATGTTAGATAAACATATTTTTATAATTCAAAATCTGACAGCTGGTTTCTAGAACATTTATTTAATGCTCCAATAGTAAATGCTATATTAACACGGCTAATTAAATTTTGCATTCTGATTCTATGAAATATTGATCAAAGATTACCTATTCTCTAATTAATTTTAATGAAAGTTTGATTGGAGAAAAATGGCTGTTTTCAAACATACGATCAATATTGTGTAATTTTTAAATTATGTTTATCATTTTTTTCTCATGGATACATTGTTCCTGTTTACATGCTTTGGGAAAATTCACACTCCTATCTGTAGTATGGGGCAGATACTTTGAAATTAGGCTTAACGTGTAAACAACGCCTTCTTTGTTGAATTTAAATCTAACCTTGAATTCCAAAAAAATTAATGAAGTAAAGTTCTAGCACTTAAACCATTTACTTCATCTGAATTACTATCTTCAAAATTTTGTGTACTCATGAATTTTTTTTTTTAAGGCAGAAAGCACATTGAAGCTATGGTCGACTCCTTAAATGTAAGTGTAAAGTCGTTAAAGTCATAAGTGTAGTGTTGTAAGTGTGTGTGTTAGACTCGGGTACTGCGAGGGACGTCTAAATCCTCTCAATAGATGCAGCTAGTCTGCATCCCCTGCGAGGTATTCATGAATAAGGCCTAATAACAATTTATAGGTTATTTTGTTTTTACCAGTAAATAATTTTGAGAAAAAACTTAGGACACTAAAAATATAATATAGCTTAAAAATTTTTAAAACAAAACAATAAGCAATATTAACATTAACAAAATTTTGAAAATATAATCACAAATCAAACATTGACAACATAATCAATTTTGTAAAATGGAATAGTAATAATTTAAGTCTCTTTAATTGGCCAATATTGCGAGATTAAATTAATAAGTGTTTAATCTTCGATTAGCAGTGATTGGTTGTTCTAGAAACTTAAATTGATGGTTCAATTAAATATTAAGTTTAATGATGGATTTATTTGATGACTTGTTAGTGACTGTTCTAGAAACCGGCTGTAAGAGTTTTGCACTGCTTTTTTATATATACAGCGAAACTTGCAGATAGGATACCATGCAATTCAATTGAACTATAACCTATATGCAGATTCAAATTTGGCTTCTACTGATAGATTTTTTCTTGTGTTACATTGTCCCTTGTCTTCATGAGTCTGAAAGGAAAAAATATAATAAATGGATAGTACTGAAAAAGTCAGGTTAATCCCAAAATATTTCATATTGCAATTTATCCATTCAATAATTTAACCCTTTCAATGCTAATGTTTGGTTTTACACCTATATAGAATGTTTTATGAAAACCTAATCTCAGCATTCCCTAGCTCTGACATTGTTTTTTTCAAATATAAATAAAAAAAAATCAAGCCGTAAAAAATAAGTTGTATAAGATAACCAATGACTTACAAGACTTGTTAAATACAACAATTTCAGACTGGTTCTAAGGCTCTGTACCGGATCAGTACATTGTTTTAGGTATGAACATTTTCAAACCCTGCATTAACCGTTGGTTTTTCTCTTCTGCAACTCGCACACGGTTTGCTGTCTGTAGTAGAAGTAGAGACAAGGCCCACCTTAAATAAACGTTGGATGGTTCAGGTGGAAGCTGATGGGGACAGGTGAATTTTCTGTGAGTTGCGTGGATGACCAAAAGTTTCGCTATAATTTTGTTACTATATACCAGAGGTTCCCAATGTTTTTCGGTTTGCGGATCCTTAAATAATCGGATTTTTTCTGCAGTGTCCTTAATACATCAGATTTTTTTCTAAATTTTTGACTTTCTTGAAAAATTAGAAAACTTTCCTTTTTAAAAGCGTTAAAGTTGCTAAATTCTTGGAATTTTGTCAGCATACACGATTGTTTGAGAATTTGAAATATCAAGAAAATTGCCTAATTGGGGAGCACCGTCGGGCACACTTTGGGAATCACTGCTATATAATGTGTGCATACTTAAAAATAGTTTTCATAAAATATGTTTATTTAGCTTAAAATAGGGCCTATAACCAAAACTTTTAAAAAAAGTTAAATTTTTCGTCATATAGAAAAGTTTATGGCACTGAAAGGTTTACAAAAAATAAAATAGACGAAGAATAATTGCATGCATTGACTTTGGGGGCTTAAAAACATCTAAATTTAAATTTTCATTTGCGCTTTTGCAGTAGGATTAATGCTGTGTGAAGGAGTGACAACTAATTTCAGCTAATATCCTATAATGTACATAAGCATGTTTTACTGTTTCACTATTTGAAGCACAGTGATCCCTCTATAATTTAGCACTTCATAGTAGTACTTCATATCGGACCTTGGGATGACGCAACGCTAGGCTCAGTCTACCAATTGGTATGCGTTATTGTAAGCCTACGTACAATTCCCTGTGCACCAGTTTTTTGTCCAAGTAGTAATTATTGCTGTGATACTATGAGTGAAAAATACGCAGTACAGAGCCAACAAAAATCATAAAACTTTATTTCTAATTTCTTTTTCATTTTTGTTTTGTGTTGCTAAAACTAATTCAGACCTAAATAAGTTATTATATTACAGGGAAATACACTTTTTTTTAACAGTAAATAGGATATACTCTATTGTAATACATAGTAGCTTTTATTTTTGTTTCCGCATTATATTCCATTCTGACATACTGTACAGTACGCATTTTGTGCAATAAACATCAGTTTTGCATTAAATTGCATTTCTTAAATAAATCTGCACTATAAAAGGTACTGTGACACAAAAAAATCAAATTTTATTGGTTATGTCCATTTTGAGGTGCCTTGAATCAAGAAAAGTGGGTTTTACTCGGATGTTTATATTTGTGAGCGGTGTATGTTAATGTTTTTGTGCACGTTGCTGAAGGAAAATAGAATGATTTTGATGAAATTTCATATGTGTTTGTAGTTTACCAATAATACAATCCAAATTTTATTTTCTCAAAAAAATTGTTTTTATTTCTTTCTTGATCAAAAGACACTTAAAAAGTAGAATGTTTTTTATGCACAAAATGTTTTTATATAGAAACAACACCTGTTTTGACATTGATATCAATCTGTAGTCATAATATTGATTTACATTAGGAATCCTGCATAATTGGATTTTTAAAATACCGTATTTTTCAAATTATAAAATTTTATTTATAATTTTATTTTTTCTTTATTGCACATAAGTATTTAGAAAATATGGTAATGGTAATTGTGAAAATAATCAAACTTGAGATTTTGATGAATATATCTGTTTTACAATATAAAAATGGGGTTTTCCCTTGTCCGTCTGTATCGATGTGCACATTTCTGCATTTAATTAACTGATTTGGATGAAAGATTCGCAAAATTCAAGCCCTTTTTAGGTCAAAAACTTAAAAATCAGATCTAACGACCTTGCTCAAATACAGTCCGTAGGTATCTAAATTAACCAAATTGTAGATTGTTATATTCCAAAAAATTTGGTTCATATCAAGAGAAAAAAATTGGAAAATAAATTTCATTTTTCAAAAACAGTCATCAAATTTTGTTCAAAGTGTTGTACCTGAAGATTATAAAATAAGAATATGTACAGTAAATCAAGTCAATTAAGCAAATTTAAAATAAAAGAGATCATTTGAAAGTAAATTGAAAAAAATGTGAAAAAAACTTAGACTCCATTCTGGTTTTGTTTTATTTTTGTGGTTTATTCTTGGATCAAAAATATATTTTATTCTAAATTTGGTACACTAAGTTATCTTATGAATCTTCAAACACTTGTACAGTGAAATTTTCCTTAGTGGACATTTCTAAATACCAGACTGTTCTTCATAATAAGCATTTTTGTATTCCCTGACCAAAATGAAGCTATTCTAAACTTAGAAGAACTTTTAAATAAATGATATTCTAAAAAACAGACATGAATGTTTCGTCAGTGATCCATGGCTTGTTGGAACTTCTTAATAACAGCAGCTTTTTCTTGGAAATTATTGATGTATTTAAGCAAACAAAACTATACTTATCAGTGTTTCTCTGGTAGACCACTGCCTAGAAAAACAAGTTGGAAAGAACACATGTAGCAGAAGGGGAGCGGAAATGATGGTGCTACATATATGGCAAAGAGGTGGCATGAGAAGAGGTTTGTTGAAACAGTGTCAAAAAAACAATTAGCATTTGTTCCACCTTACCCTAAATGTAAGTGCTTCAAGATCTATATGAGACTTATTTTATGTGTAGTTTCAGCATAATTCACTTATAAGGTCATGTAGTGGGAAACAGATAAGTACGCTGCTTTGTTCACCTGTGGTAGGTGACAACTCAATCCAGCCGCCTTGGTGGCATAGTTGATAGCGTACTAGGCTTTCACCTCAAGGGTTCGATTCTCAGCCAGGACTTGGCATTTTCATATGCTACAAATCATCCCATCGTCTGCAATAGGCCAAGTGTGTACAATAGTCGGACGTTTAACACACACAAAAAAAAAAAAAACCCAGGACCTTTCTGTGCGAGTCCAGTTGGTGTGATTATTAGAGCTGTCATTTACATAAGAGACAATATAGATATATTTCTGCACTTTTACACCGTATTTAAACTGTTTAACAATCATCTCGGAACTTTCAAGATTGTTCAACAGGTGAACGGTGCCGAGTAATCAGACACATCTGTTATGCCAAGGTCGGTTATGACGAATTCTGCTGTTTTGAAATTTGTACATATTTCTTTATTTATTACTGTAATACTGTATGAGGTTTTATTAAATTCAAAATCCATTTCTTATAAAAAATGTGTTTTTGTCTAAATTCATGTGAAAAGAAACCAGTTCCATTTTAGTAGACCTATTGTCTCAAAAAACATATGCAGTACAGTGACAAGATGTCCATTTAACAGTATGTCATAGAGAAACAGCTAGCTTAACTGTATTCCTTCAAATAACAGACGCTTTTTAATAACAAACATTTTATATGATCCAAGCAGTGTCCATTATTGGGAAGTTTTACTGTTCATCCAAAATCTAAATCAAATTTTTATTAACCAATTAATTAACCAAATTAATGAAATTCTGTCAGAGTGTATTAAATTTAATGTAGAATTTACTAACAATGGCTCATTTACTAATAATTTTAAAAAAAAACACTGTAAAGTAGTCCTGCAAGTTATTTACTTTCATTTTCAACAAAACATATTCATAAGCACATACAAATAACATGTTAACATATTCGGCTTCATGTTTTTCTTGTTATAACTTGTGTTTTGTATATTTAAGTTAACGATTATTGAGTTAAATTTTATTTTACTTTTGATATTTTGTTTTCTATGGTTGTTTTATTTTCAGACACCAGTAATAGTTATTCCTGAGCTGCCGGGAAATGGAGTTCAGTTCTGAGTTCTCCAATTATTTTATGTAGATAGTACAAATTTGTTATTTTTATTACTTTATAGTTTTTATTTATTTGTTTTCGGTTTATTAGCTTTTATTTTACTGTCACCAGTACAATACGTATTTAGACTTTTAGTTAGGTTAGGTTAAGTAGGTTGATCTTGAAAATTAAATCTTACCTCGCTAACATTATCGTTAAGACTTGAATTGTAAAGGTTCTAAAAATTATTTTCAATTACCACAAAATTTTGTGCCTAGTGATGGATATTGAGATGTTTGGATTGTAAAATACTAGTTACATTTTTTGTTAATGTTTATTTATTTGTTCAAAAGGATTTTCAAGTGGGTAATTATTTTTTATGGCTTGAAATGGATCATAATTTTAAATTTTAAAGTCAAAATTCTTCTAATGTTTTTAACTATTGATCTTTAGAGTTACCGAATAACTTATAGATATATTTTATTAGCTTAGAAGTGCTAATTTAAATGAGACATTTTATTTTTGAATTTCTTTTGTTTTTAAATCATGTGATTGATGTTTTAATATTAGTAAGAAGTAATGTTAAACGAATACTTGATGCTGTGCATAGAGAAATAACATTTTTAAATTTAAAGTCATTTTTATGGTGTTTAATATAGTTTTTTTTCAAAATGGGAAGTAAAAAAATATGGACAAAATGTTGTTTTTTAAGTAAGTCTTGGATGTTTGATTAGGAGAACAGATAGCTGGTTATGACTTTGGTGTATATATTGAATTTAAAAACAAAATCAACATGGCTGTGACAAAAATGAAAAAATTGGCAAAATATGTATAATAAATAGTTCACTCTTCTAATAGTAATAAACAAATTTCAAAAAAAATTCTCATGTTAGACTTTATTCATATAAAGAAATATTAGTGCTTATCCCATTCTCTTAAATTTTTGGTCATCGGTAAAGTATTTAGTGAATAAATCTTATTTATTAGTGAAAACCTGGGTGAAAAACTCATAGATTCTCTGTTTGTCAGAGTTTTTTTTAGATACTTATTCATAACAAGTTCGTCTGCTTAAACACATCTGTTTGTAGGTCACATCCTTCTTCATCTTTAATATTCGTCTATTCATTCTGAAACAGTTTCGTTTTCCAAGTGCAATTTCGCTTGTGTTCTTTCCATTCTCAAGTTCTTAGCCAGTTGAGAAGGTTACTGACCATATTTTAAATACCATCAGCCATTTCAGTAACAGTATTCTGTTGAACTTCCTTACTCTGTAGTTCTGCCAGGCTACGTAGTTGTGTAAAAATTATGCTGTTATTTACGTTATCAACACCAAACAGTCCTAGTACAGGGTTGCCATAGACAGAGAAAAATCAGGGAAAATGTACTGGAATATTAAGGAACAGTTGATGAATGTGTATTAGATTGTACAGTATATTGTTGCCTATTGAAAGTGATTATACACTGGCTCAAATCTTTCTTCTGATCACGCAATTGGATTTAACGTTAATTCTAAAACATTCCAGATTTTACACTCAAAACTTTTCTATGCAGATAATTCAGTGTTGAATCAATAATTAATTTGACTGTCATAATTATATTGTTCTTTCTAATAAATCCATAAACCATAATCACCGACAACAAATTAATTTTTTTTCATGAGAATTTTGAAAGTTTGATTTTGTGGCCACCTTGTTATTCATTTCGTTCGATCAATTTTAATTTAACCTAAGGTTCCAGTTCCAACCTTTCACTACGTAAAACTATTGTAAATACTATTTTGATTTTTTTAGTTTAACCATGAGCGTATATTTTATTTTAAAATTTTAAAAATATCTCAACAAAATTAATGAATCACTTGCGTATATTTTCTTAATACATGTTTCATACTACTCACAGAAAACTGAAAAATTCAGTTCAACTTATTAGTTAAAAATTAAATAAGTTAATATTATTTATTTAAATATAAAATGTTTTGAAAAATTATGGTTGTGATATAAAATATCTAAAACTTCAGTTGTCATTCAAGTAATTTGCATTAGAGTACAATGATGGGAAATGCTCAATTATTTTGTATTTATTGTTAGGAAGTATCCTAATTATAAAGACATTTTTAGGAGAAATTACTACTTGAATCAGAGTTTTTATCTAATCTCATACATTTTTCATCTAATCACCTTCTTATATAATACTTTGGAAAATGTAAAAAAAACACATGTTAAAGGATTAACATAAACTTATTGGAAATTATTAATTAAGAAAGATGGCAAAACTTCTGATTTAGGAATTTCAGTTACTTACTTCATTTTGGAACACACTGTTGTTAAATGATGTCCTTAATGTTCGTTATGTGAAAATAATCAGATTTTTAGCACAAAACATTCAATCTTGGATTGTTTTCAATAAACTCCACCAAGCTACGTATATTTTCTGACCCCCATATTCCATAATTACAAAGCTCTTTTCTCAACGAGTGTTTCACCTTTTAGAAAGCAAAACACTATAAAGTTTATTTATAACACTTTAGTTATAAAGTTTGTGACAGGTAATTATAAACACAGTGTTTTTAAGAATGCTATAAATTAAAAGTTGAACTTTATACATTTTTTACCACTGAATTCATTCTATGTTTTCTGCACTTGCTAAATGCCTACCTGATACTGATACTTAGTATAAGGGTGAAATGTAGTTCTTAAAATGTTGCTATCTGCTTAAAAATATAGATTTAATATGTTGATTACCATGAGTGTTCGATCGGGTTGGCACTATATTATATTATGTAAATGAAAATCTTCTCCACTTAGGACAGTGTTGTGTCCAAACGGGAAGTACTTGCACACCTGACAATATATAAAAGGTGGATGCCTCCTATCGAGAGGTATCAGGCAAACTGTATATGACTGTTTACAGGATGTTGCAGTCATTTGTTCAGGCTGAATGCACACACACACACACACACATAAAAAACAGTAATGGTGGAGATAAGCAAAAACTTCAGTGCCACCCAGCAGCACAGGTCTATCAGATATAAGTCATGTGTATGTGTTGAGTGTTTTGCTATGCTCCATGCTTCAGTCTAATAAACTACGTCAGCATACATCAACTATATTTGATTATTGACTATTGACCCTCTTGTTTCTGGAAACAGGTCAGACACGTGGTTTTCCGTAGATTGATTACGATAGCAATAACTTTAGTATGCTTTTTTCGTAGATTTTTAATTTAAATATAAAATTAGTCCCTAGTAATACATTACATTTTATCACTGAAAACAATTAAATGTACAATTATTAGACTGTGTTTTTAAAATTTTTACTTAATAATAGAGTATTCATTTGATTATTATTTTTTATTTGGACATTTGCATCATTTGTGTAAACAATACAGAGTGTTTCAAGATATCAACTCTTATTTTTATCAGGTTTTTATTGTCACTTTGAGTTTTGTTCGGTTGGAATTTTGCAATCAATTTTAAAGTAACTTCCCGATGAGCTACAGGTTTGAAATTTTGTGTACAGCTCTAAACTCGATGACAATGCAATAATATTGGCTTATTCGTAAATATTGAACGGTGCCATGGGCACTATTACTGAAGTTGGGTTTTGTTCGGGTGGAATTTTTAAGTGTTAAATTTAAAAAACTAGAACAAGAACCTAGATGTCTAAACCTGTGTTAAAACACTAAAAGCCAAAACAAACAATATAACCTGGACAGTCGAAAGTAAGTAATAATGTGATCAGCAAAACCACAAGTCACAAAAACCCCAAAATGGCTACACAAGAGCTGGCAAAAACCATACTGATTAATAAAGAGCAAAGGGTGCTGATTAACCGCATGACCCATACTGTATATAGAGAAAGCCTAATTAATTAAAGAAATCTGTTATCCCTCTCTCTCTCAAATTCCTAGATAGTATCTTTTAGATGTGTGTGTTCAAAGGAATAGGGATGTCCTTAATACTTTTTATAAAACTGAACCGATTAAAGAAAACAATTTTAAATTAACAAATGGTCTCAAGCTCCTTTGACATCGCTACGCTTAATTTCATACCAAATTTAATCAAAATCTATCTATTTATTTATTTAGTCTTCAGTGATGTGCACAGATAACACACACACATACACACGCTTGCGGACAGGGCATACACATCCAAGTAAAATCATATATTTTGATTGAGGGGATCTGGAATTGAAAATATCTGTTAAAATCTAAGGTTTTTTTTACACTCACTATGTAAAAACTTTAAATAGTGAGAAAATAAGAAGTGTCGATGGTAATTTTGAAGAAAAGTATATTCAAGCCATTGTACAAGAGTTGTTGAGAAAGTAAAGAATGTTTTGATGTGATGAGCCGCTCAGTTCCCCGACCGCTACTGCTGTCGTATTGACCTTGCCACTCCTTCGCGTCAGTCTGATGCTAACAAGCCACTACAGTTATTTACTGTTTATTTGTACTAGTTTAAAATGTTTGACAAAAATAACAGTCCTGCCAAATATGAGGTTAATTATAGTGTAATACACTTTTTGAGTGTAAAAAAATTTTGCACAAAATTTACAGACAGATAAATGAGGTTTACGGTAACAGAATGCCAGTCAATGGAATAGCATCATTTCTGGTTTCCATCAAAACCAAATAAATTCTGGCCATAAGCTACAGTGTTTTGGGATTAAAAGGGTGTCCTACTGATCAACTAAATGCCTAGAGGGGAAAACATGATGCAGCATCTTACTGTCAGACCTTAAACGACTATGCTGCACCATCCAAAACATACAGCAGAATGTTTTCAAGCAGCATTGAGCTTCTTAATGATACTGCACGTCCACATGCTGTTGTGTTGATGATGAACTTGCTTCAGCAGTTCAAGTGGGTAGTTTTTGAACATCTGCTTTATAGCCTGGACTTTACCGTTTTTCCCCAAATTGAAGGATTTTTTGGGATGGAAATCACTATGGAAGTTATAACAAAATGAAAGAGAGCGTTAGTGAGTGATTCAACTTGGCAGCGACTGAGTATACAGAAAACACTGAAAAGCTGGTGAAACGCTACAACAGATGTTTAAATATGAGTGCCGACTGTAGAAAAATAGCTAATCTGCTAAATGTGTCGTAAAGTAAGTTTTGCTTCATTATCTTAATAAAAAGTGGCTAGAGAAAAAAACATTCTTTACTTTCTGAACAGCCCTGTTATCATGGAAGCTCCATTTCAATATTCAATGTATATAAACATATGCACTAATCTAATGTAGAAGACTTTAAAGGAGGTTTAAAGTTTGGTTGTCTGTACAAAGATACATCACAAAAATTAGACTATTTACATGTTTAGAACTTATTGTAAAGGAATGTTATACATCTCTTCTGTGTACATCTTCCGCAAATGTACTTTATATCTGATTTGGTGCGTTGTTACACTGGCTTTAGCTTAAGTAGAATATGTAGAGCTAATTTTAGAAATAAAATCTCCTGGATTTTTATTAATGAAAGTTTCCTAATATATTTTCCTAATGACATATTTTAAATATGACATTGTCTAAATTGAAGTCAGTTTGTATCGTAGTAGTACTTGTAATACTAGTCCAGTAATTTTGGTAAAACCATTCATAGTATATACTGTTAATGTTTGTTAATACTGTATCTGTGATCATTTTAAGTCTAAAGCTTTATAGGAATTAATTAAAAAAATTTGTTTGTATTTTTAATTGTCTGTGACGGCCAGTGATGTTTGAGTATTGAAGTTGTGAAATAATTATTTATATGGTAAAATATCAAATGGAATATACTATACATTTAATGTAGAGTACATTTAAAATGTTTAGGGATGTATTTTCTTACTGGTGAATAATATAGATATAATTTTGATTACTTGATTGATTAATAAATACAGTGAAACTATGATTAACCATCAGGGTCAGGACCAGGGCTGGTATTGATTCTTATTTGAATAGATGGTTAACATGAAACCTTTAAAAAAACAACGAACACAGTTTATTGCATATGAACAAAAAGAGTTTTAAATCCATTTATATAAACTAGATATATGTTCGGTAATAAAAGTGCTACAAGCACGTATTCCGGTAACTATACTTATATTGATCTAATCAAAGGTTTTAATTGTATGCTGAAACAGCTAAGCTGGTAATCATTAAACAACAAATAACCAATCGCTACAGCCTTTCAGCCACTGCTGCAATGTCTGCATTTGGCTACATGAGCAATGGTTTATAGTAGGTGACCAAAATGTGACTTAATCGTCATTAAAATAAAACTGTGCTGCATTTCAGCATTTTTTTCCTTTTTTTTTACTGTACATATTAGGAACAGTATGTATTGTAGTAATAATTATTATTTACAATTTCATTTATTTATTACTTTTATTATTTGTTCTCTAAGAACAACACTACAATAATATTTAATTACTGTAGTTATCTTTAACAGCCTGATCAACTGTTGACAGAAATTGGCAGTTAAAAGAGTGACGGTTAATCAAAGTTTCACTGCATTTTTGTGATTGCTTTGTAACAAATTAATTATTGAATTTTTGTTTGACTTGTGCGAATAATCACAAAATACAATAATTTATAAATCAAGTGTTACTAAAATGACTTAAGAATCTTAGCTCAAACTTAGAAAAAAAATATTGATTTATTATTATGGACACTGATGTTTTGGTTCTGTATATGGCTGCTGACAAAGTAAGGAAAAAGAAATATGTATATTAATTGACAGAAAAGCAACCATGAAAGTCCGGAAAAGACAAGAACAGCTGGTTATTTTTGCTGCTTTAAAATCTTTGGAACTATTGTTATGTTTAGAAGTTAAAATGGAAACTCATTACTCTAGTAGGTATCTATCAACACACTACTGAATATCTTGAAACAAGACTACAGATACAATAGAAAATATGAATCAGTGAAAGAGATCTGTAGTAGACTGAATAATAACGACATGTGACGTGATAGAAGCGAATTTCCAAAAATATTTTTCTTTATCTTATCCTTTTTGAAATTCTTATTTCTCCATTGTAATCAGTATTTCTCCATTGTAATCAGTATTAAAATCTGGATATATTAACAATTTAAATTTTCGAATGTGAAAATGAACCATGATCACAGAAAGAAAATTTCTAAATTTCAACAGATTTTTGTAAATTCAGCATGCAAATTTATACAATTTTTAACGCTGATTACAAATTTTAAAAAAGTTAGTATTTTTAAAGATTTGAAGTGACTAGTATTTTGAAATTGAAACGAATTCTGGTGGTTAACAAATTTGTCGAATCCATTACTATAATTGATTTTTATGCCATTTGAATCAAATCAGATCAAAATTGATAAGATTAGCACACTGAAATACACAGACACAGGCACAAGGGCCGTTTGGAAGAGATAACCTCCTTTTGGTAAAAATTAAAACACATTTGCTTGAAGTTAAACACATTTTGTTGTATACATTTTTTAGGTACATCCTCCAACATAATTACCTTTAAAATTTAAGCACTTATATCTTTTCACTAACTAAGAAATTCCTTCTGCAAAAAAAATCCCATCTGAATATTGAGCAAGCCTGTGACTGTATATTTGAGGTTGTCTTCACCAAAGCACTGAGAACCAAGCTACTTCATGTGCATGAAGAGGAGGAAATCGCTGAGAGTCAAATCGGGATTGTAAGGTGGATGATTAAAAATGTCCAATTTCAATTGTTTCAGAAGGTCTTTGGTTACCCTAGCAAAGTGAGGTTGAGCATGTCACAAGATGTCAGCAATCTGCTGTTTGTTTTGTATGCGTCTTAAGTTTTTAACATTTAACCAGGCCACATTTCATAAATTTCACTAGCAATTCCCCCACTGTTGCCATGCTATCCTGTCTGAAAAATCTTTCTGGGTTTTCGTTGGTTTGTTAGGCGATGTTTTATGACCCCACATCATTGATTTAGTCTCACGAGTCACGTATTTAATCCAAGTTTCATCACCAATTTCAATTCTATCCAGGAATGCTCTTTCTTCTTGGTCATAACGCATGAGATAGTTGATAGCAGAGGTCATTCTTTTAATTTTGTGATACTCAGAAAGAATTTTCAGGAACCATTGAGCTCAGAATTAATGGTAGCCTAACATTTCTGCCACTACCTGTAACAAATCAGTTCTGGAAATTTGCAGGAATTCATTGGATAGCTCCGAAATGGTAAAACGTTAATTTTCACTTACTTTGGCATCAATCTTCTGAACGAGTTTATAATTGACCATAGATGGGCAGCCATTCTTTTCTTCATTATGCGTGTTTGTTTGGCCACTTCTTAATGAATGAACCAGTTTGTGTTTAACTCCTTCGCACATAATCTTTGGTCCATACATAGCTCCATTGTATGGTCCAATTTTCCGATGAATAACTGCTACTGAATATTGTTTTGCTGTGAAAAACCCTGTAACAGCATTTCACATTTTGAGGAGTTTTCACTTGCAGCACACATTTTATCAAGCCACAAAAAATCAACGAGCAATCACACAACTTTGCTACTGCCACGGCTGGATACTGACTGAGCGACTGCTAACATTTGTACAAGAGCAATGGTGCTACCCCCAATCTGTTCTGTGTCGTGATTAAGCAGAAATTAATTTCCGAACAATCGTATGTGTGTGTGTGTATGTGTGTACAACCCCTCAAAAAATGATCTGGAGGTCAGGATTAGTGCTCGTTTCAAGGTTCTGAGTCTGGGTCTTACCAAGATTTTATGATTTTTCCAACAGAAATTTTCTAATAAATGATGAACATACAAGCACAAAGCAGCTACAGGGAGAAACCAACAGATCTGTTTGTGTATGAAATGATTTATATAATGGACATTAGACCATTAGGGTAACATATTACCTGGAAGTCTGTCCTAAGAAGTAATATGTAATCGTAACAATTGATATTCTTTTTTAGAGTCCTTGATGGTTGCATAAACTACAGTAAAATTCAGGAAAAAAGTATAATTTCAAACTGGTGCAAAAGAGTTGTTCATTTTAAATGAACCAAATTTAAATTTTACAGTATTTTGTTTATATATTAAAAATAAAATAATTATGATATATTAAAACCTAATTTCAGTATTAATAAAAAGCATTTTTTTAATAGATTAATTCCTTTTTAAGATAAATCAAATTTGAATACAGTTTGAAACCTGTACATACTGTGCAACTTGGTATAATAGGACTCCAGAAAATAAGACATCTTATTACAGGAAAATAATTGTGTTGCAATATTTTTTCCACTTCATATATATTGACAACTTTTTTGGTTGATGTTAATTTAACAGACTCACTGTTTATTGTAAAATTTAAAATTATTTGAATGTTCTAATATTCGCACAAGTCTAGCATTGATTTTTATTTATTGAATTTAATAACTGTATCGTAAAAGTTCACAGTGTTATCTTTTTTTAAGAAATGTGATTGGCGTTTTACTTACATATTTTTTTAGTGAAGGCATTATACAAATAATAATGAAGAATGTAAATATTATGAGGAAGAATTTTGTAAATAGTTTTAAATTGTAAATAAACTATAGACATGAGATGACTGCAGTGCAGTAAACTTTTGAAATTATTAAAATATGAACTTACTGAAATAAAATTTATTTTGTTTTTTCTGTTTCACTGTTCTGTTTTTTGACGTTTTGATTTTAATGACTTTTTGCTTTATCAGGACTCCTTACAGGATTACCAAAACAGGGATAAACTCCCTCATTTAATGAACTTAATTTTGACAGAAAGCAGGTCACTATACAAAGTGACCCATTAAAACACCCCAAACTGTAATACAAAAGTATTACAGACAGATATTTGAATATTCAAAAATATAAGAGGGTTAAAAGAGTGTGTTTAGTTATTTTGTTTTGAAAATTATGTGAGATAAATGATGTCCACTATTGGCAATATACATTTAAAGACTAATTTCTAAAGACTGAAATCACCCGTCTCATTTTTTTTTGTAGAATAGCTGCTAATTCCTCTTGATTTACTGTCTTGAGGTTGTCAAGAGTGGTTTTTTTTGGGTGTTTCACACTTGGGCTAATGCAGACGATGGGATGATTTATAGCATATGAAAATGTCAAGCCCTCGCCGGGAATCGAACCCGGGTCCTCGGGGTGAAAGCCTAGTACGCTATCAACTAGGCCACCGAGGCGGCCAAATAAGAGTGTGAGGCCAGTGTGTGTAAACTCCAAAGAAAAAATTATTAGGGGTTGCGATCTGGAAAATGGGTTAACCCAATATTACTGGTTAACGAAAAGTTTTCCAGGAAGCCTCTTAGCACGACCACTGATTTCACAACTTTGTGCACTGTAGCACCATCTAGGTTTTCAAGTTTTAGGTTATGGAGTTGAGATCTTAAGAAGCTCTCAAGCATGGCAAGACAACTGTGGGATGTCACCATGACGCTTTGTTCTTCTTAAAAAAAGGACCAATAATGTCATCTGTGTAAATTGCACAAAAACCAGTCACTTTATCAGAGTGCATAGTATTTCATGGGTTATGATCTGATCAATAGTGGAAATTTTGTTTGTTTACATGATTGCTGAAATGAAAATGAGTTTTATTTCACCAAATATGTTTTAGGGAACTACAAAATATTCTCAAATGACTTGACATCTTAATAAGTTTTTTTGGTATAGATGTTAGCAGGACAAAGTAAAACATACTTTTACAGAAAAAACACAAGTTGTGTGTCAACGCCAAAATACAAAACTTAATTTCATAAAATGGTTGGAGAACAAAAAAAAAAAAAAAAACGATGTAGAAGCAGAATGCTACTTTACATAATTTCTTTTAGAATGTAATATCCCTATTAGCAGTTCTGATTATGCAAATGCTCTTTTCTGCAAGATATATTTCCTGATAGTGAAATCACTAAAAAATTGTGCTTGTGCAAAAACAACTGCTATTATGAAAATATCACGAAATATCATTTTAAAATATTGATATAATTTAGTGTGATAAAAAATGTAATTTTGTATTTTTGGCATGTAAATGACTGTTTTTGAAAATAATATTTATATAGGCTTATTTGTGTATTCTAAAACAATATAGTCTATATTGTGTTATTTTTCACATGTTTTATTAACTATAACTCATTTTGTGGATAGAGGATTATTATGCTTTAAATAAATTGTATTAGTAAAAATCTCTGTACTTCTAAAAATTCAAAGCTGGCAAGTCTGGTGTGTGCATTAGGTTCAGTGGAGGGGGAAGCAAGCCAGGCAGCAGTTTGTACTGACCACCAACTTACGGTAAACATTTCTCGTCTATAACTACCATCTGTCTACAGACCTCGCAGCACTCTTGTGCACTGGTCTCCACTCAGGCAGTATCTTCTCACCTGTGTAAAAAAATGTTTAATCATTTTCTGTATGTCTGTAATTTTATTTTTTGATGGAAGGTAGATAATATCTGCAAACAGATCTCCTGAGGGATCTGTATGGGAATAGTAAACTCGAGCATCTGAAAAAAAAATACTCACTGACATGAAAGAAGTGATTTAAAATATAAACAATAATGAAAATTGCTGATCACAAAAGTCGAGAAATATGAAAATAAATCCTGACCTCCATAGGGATTTATGCAGATTTTAAACATTTTTTTAACAACCATTTCAAAACAGTTTTGTTGCATAACAAACTTGTTTAAGTGAAAATAAAATTAATTGTAAGTATTAAAATTGATATATATGTATGCAGACATATAATTTTTAATGGTCCTTCAAAACATATTCTAAATGTCAAATATGGTATTATTGTGATTCAGTGACAAAGACAAGAGAAATCAGATGCCAAAAGATTATGCTTTTATTAAACTTAACAGCTGGGCACTTATGAATAAATTTTAATATCTGTTACATCAAATTAAATTATGAAGCTAGTTTCGTAGTGCTTGATTTAGGTAAAAGAACATTTTCTTCTAGCTTTGTTGTTTGGGTAGTTCAAATTTCCCCAATTTGAATGTCTTCTTTTCATTTAAAAATTTTGGCTTTTTTATGACAACAATGTATAACATTAGGTTGCTGTACGTGTCGCTTATTAATTTTTAAATTTTTCGACCGTACTTCCCAAAGCGTTTATGGGAGGTAGTGTTCCATAAGTTTGTTTAGAAAATTAAGGACAAAATCTGTTATAATTTTGTTCTTAAAACAACTGCAGTAGCCAGTTGACCCCAATATATTCTTTTAAGCTACACATTTATTGGAATTTCATACAATATAATAAAAAACAAAAAAATGTCTCAAACAAAAGTTTGAGGACTTGCTTGTGTAAGTATAACGTACCTAAACTGTTAACGTAATGAAATATGATGATTCTATTACTTATCATCACAGAAGTGTGCAAAGTGATCCCATAATTCCTCTGTGTGTACAGTGTTTTTTATTAATGAATTTGGTGTAGTAAATAGCATGCTTTGAAATCAAGATTTTGTGTTACCTGTCCCATCCTGGTTAGACATCAAATGGAGTAAAAACAATTTATTCTTTTTCTCCCAAACAAAGATTAGGCAATGAATTACCTTTCCCAGCTTCACAAGGTCAGACTTCCATCACTTCTCTAGTAAAAACAATTTAAATGTATTAAATAATATTGTTTTGATTTCAGTTTGGTGGCATAAATGTATCAGATAGTATCATCGATACCAGAGTTACTATACCAGGACCACAAGGAAAACCAATTTGAGAAAATAAATGCTTTTATATTCCCTTTGTAATACTTAAGTCGTGTTTATAATAATATCCTTTCTGTTAATCTATTTTGTTTAGATGTGTTATACCATTGTGAGATTTTTATCCTATCAATTGTTGTTTCTCTTTAGTATTGTATAAACTTGTTTTGGATGCTGTTTAATCTTGGAAACACAATTAGAAATATTTTTATAAAAATCACAATGTTTATAAACACTAATTAATCAAAAAGTATTTTAGATGGATTGTGGTTGTTGCTAAAAAGAGTTGAACCCATGAAGTTTTACTTTCAACTTAGAATGAAGCAAATTAGGTACCATAAGCTAGAAATGTCTTTGTTGGGAATGTACAAAGAACCCGACAATATGTAGTCTGTCAGTTTGATTCCATAATAGCACGTAAATGGTAAGTCAGAAAATAGTAAGTTCAAACCCCAACCAAAGAAAAATAATTGTTGCATATTTTTATTTTTTAAAAGAGTTAGTAAAAGGAACATATAAAATACATTTTTGCAAAATATATGGAATGTGATTTTTATATAAAAGGGGCAACATCGTAGATTACAAATATGGTTGTGACAACATTTAATTTACAAAAATTCTCATTTAATGTTATGAGGACAATCTTTTTATTAACTTTCAGTAAGTCCACACATGATTATTGTTTGTAATACACAATTTTTGTAAAGTTAATTGTAGAACTGTTTTAAGGACACAATAGGTTTATGAAGGTTGCAGTGTATTAGTCACCCATAAAATCCATTAATTCAATACAGAACTCACATTTCTTAGTTAGTTTGGTAGCACATTTTACCCGGCTTCCCACTACTGTTCACAGTCCTCTTCTATATGAGTCAAGCAGCACTAGTTGACCTTATGACTCTACTACAAATTGTGTGATGTTATTGAATTTCTGAAGGCCAAAGGATAATAATGCAGGTGTAGTTTTTTTTTAAATGAAGTTTGTGCATTGTGACAATTTAATGAGTGATGACATTTCAAATTCTTTGAGGAATATTGGTCAGTCAATTGGAAAACTGTAAAACAGCACTGTTCACAACAATGTATTCCACTTGCTGAATAATGGCTTAGCAGTTATCGTGTATTTTCTTACTCTATCAACCTTGTCAGAAATATTGGTATATCTTTAAAATTCCTTCTACCACAATGACTCATGAAATTTCCACTTTACATACATGTTGGCTGCATACACCATTTGGCCTTCAGAAATCAAATAACACTCAAGTCAGACAAAGCGGGAGTCAGTTGTAGTTGTCACGTTTACACATGCGCCGCTTGACTTATACAGTAGAGCGTCGATTATCCGAAGCCCGGTCATCCGAAACGTCGGTTAACCGAAAGCGGTGGCGCGGCGGCCAGACAGCGCCGGCGTGGCAGCTCGACAGCAGTACAGTCTCAATATAGAGTGTGCACTAGCACATACAGTGACGAGTAAGTCTCCGTGTTGTTTAGACCGTTTGTGCTTCTGTTTGTTTTGCTGTGTAATTACCGAACTGCAACTTTCTTTACCGAATGTAATTACCAAATGTTATTCTTTCTTTACCGAATGTTTAATTTTACTTTACCTAATGTTTATTTTTTCATTATCAAAGAGTTGTTTTACTGTACAGAACACTGTATACTGTACTGCTTATATTTATCATATGTCATTAAACAACTGGATGAATTTATGTGCTGTACGTGTCTACTTGCTCCTTAAATTGGTTCTACCACTGTTAAATTATATCACACTACCTTTTTTCGAATATGTTCGTTTATCCGAAAAATCGATTATCCGAACACCCCCCTGCACCAATTGTTTCGGATAATCGACTCTCTACTGTACTGAAAAATTTTCAGCTATCATGTGAAAACTATTTTAAAATTCAAAATAACATAACTTTTGTTCAGAAATTTAATTATAATCATAGTAAAAAACGTTATTTTATTGGTTTGCATCCAAGCCTAATATTGTCTAGTCAAAGGATTAACATATACAGTATTATAATGCCATATTCATATATGGCAGACTAATAATGTTCTACTATAACAATGAAATACTGTAGACAAATTATGGAGATGTTTCACTTTTTATTTGTTAAAGAAGTAACTAAGGTTTCAAAAAATATACTATTTATTTTTCTAAATTCTGTGTTAACATGTAACATTTTTATCTACTGCTTTGTAAATACAATACATTTTTAATGTTTTAAGGATTTGAACAATCTGTGTTATTTTCCTGTTTATATTGCTCATCTATTTAATTTTAGACCAAGTTTTTAAAAATACTGTATTATATGTTTATTTGTTATAGCATTGTAAATTTTGTGTTGACTAATGAATAATTATTATTAAATTTATATTTTGTTTCAAATTATTTATTTCAAAAATGTCAAGCCCATGTACAACAAATTTATAGTAGCCTTGTAATAATGGATAAACAAAAAGTAGAATTAGGTTGTGCAAGTTTTTGCTGCTAAAATCGGCCTTCGTGATTGAAGTTATAAAAATTATCATGAATGACATAACTTTTTCTAATTTTGCATTTTAACTGTTATAATATATTTTAACCAGAGGATCAAGGAACACAGCAACATCACCCTGCTAAGTCCACCCAAACTGCTGTGGTGTATATGTAAGACAGGTGACGATTAGCAATTTTCAAGAATTCATAACTTAAAAACAAAAACTTTAATAGAGTTGGCAATACCTTAAGGAGTGTAATGAAATGGCACAAATTAAAAAGAAAAGTTATTTGAAAATTGGTAGAGTCAAAACATAGAAAAAACAATCCGAAAAAAGAATTTTTAACCATTTCTTTCTTCTTCAACATTTAAGTATCTATGGTATAAACTACTGAACTGATTTTGATCAATGATGATTCATTTTTCTGTCTGATTTTAGTATATTGGAAGTTATTAAATTGCAAAAACCATCAAAAAATAAATAAAAGTTATTAATATAGGAAACATTAATACTCCTACAGCTTAAACTACAGAACCAATTTTCATAAGTAATCATTATTCGTCATGGTTGCCCATAAAATGTATTGATTTCACAATTTTGTGCCTTTGCTGATCTAACAGTCATCTAACTTTCATACAAGCTGACTTGTTACTATAAGTTACAAAAAAATTTTAAAAATACCTTCTTAAATTCTAGACAACCCTAAAAATATCAGCTCTTACAGTCTTAGGCTCTTATAATCGAATGTAAACATTAAAATAATTTTATTTCTTTCAACAGTTATTAAATAATTTATTTCTCATGATAATTTTCCCCAGTATTCAGCAACAGCGATACTCCTACAAAACTATCCCAATCTGCAAAGAAAAAAAAAGTGATAAAAATTTCTCACTAAGTCTGCATTTAAAGAAGTTGTTAAATGACTTTTGTATCCTGCCAAGAACCAGTCAGCTGTTTGTGAAGTTTACTGAACAGTATCAATCTTTGCACTTGGTGGAAGCATTCCTTCTATGCAATCACTCATTACTCACTGTAATGACAATGATGTTTTTCCATATTCCCTATTCTCAGTGCAAAGGTACTAATGCAGATATAAAATCATCAGATTATCAATCTTGAACCACATGCTTATTTCAGTTCAAACAATATGATTCATTCCGAAACGAAAGCTATGTCATTTATGGAGACTAATTGTATTGTGAAGACTTATCCATCCCTTAATAATTTATATGTCATGTTCTGAGGTACATATACAATCCAAACAGTCAGTAGTTTACAAATAAAATATAACTTGGTTAGCTATCATACTGCTGTATTGATACAATTAATTAACAAAAAAATGACTATTTTACTTCTAACAGACCAAAAATCAAGCACTTTTTTTCCATTTGTTACTTCACATGTATTCTTTATAGCACTGATGCCTACTGTTTGTCCTGTGATCCTCCCTTTGCAGTAGAAGTCACCTGAAATCTCCAAGCACCAACTGTTTTAATGACCTGTTTATTGTGCACTGATTTCTTGATCTGACTCTGGCCTGTTTCTACAGTATCATGTTCTACAAGCCTCATTACTCATAACACCAGCCAGTATGCCAACTGTTCCATCACGTTTTTTGTGCCTTAGCTAACAGTATTTGTTTCATATTAGGGGAAGATTTCTATATTTTCTTATGGTATCTATTTCTTAGCCTACTTTAAATTTTTACAATACTGTATTATGCTAGATGCTAAATTCTAATTGCGTGCGTGTGTGTGTGTGTGTGCGCGCGCGCGCGTGCGTGCATGGTGTTTAAAGGGTTGAAAAGATTTCCTAAATTTTCAGTTATGTAGCAAATTTATTTTTTCTGCTACCTTTAAGAACTCTAAATATTTTGTAGACAGAAAAAGAGATACATGAAGCTAAAAAGAAATAGGGAAGAGGGAAATAAGTCTGACAATTTCAATTTACCAGCACAATCGGCATTAATATTTGCAAATTCTAGCAAGTTAAACTGTCCGGGATCAAACTATGTACCTCGCCGTGCACGTGATTATTATACTACGAAAACTACGAAGAAGTTTGACCAATGTAAATATATGACATGAATCGTTAATTTAATTCTGATAAATATATAATAGTAAAACATCAGTTGTTTTTTATTGATTCGTAACAATCAGCTGATTTCATTTAACGTCTGGTAGCCTATAATAAGTTTTAGGTTATGTTGTTAAAAACTAGCTATGTTAATTTGTCCTATTTTCGAACAAATCACAGTAATTAAAATGAAAAAAAAAGAAAACATGATACATGATTTCTATTTTTAGTTCAAAACAGAACTTAAATTTTCTGTTTGGTATATTATGTTAGAGCAAAGTTTTTGAATATATAAAGCAATAGCTAAGGATAATCGTAAACATTTATAACGTTAAGACTAGTACAGTGACAGCGGGCAGAATCTAGCACAGCTGTGTGCGACATTACAACCACTAAAAACCGAATTCAGCTGTAAATAATTAATGTGAGAAAATCTGGTAAATCTCGCCATATAAATACTCTCAACAGTGTTACAATATTCCTTTATATTAATAATAATATTTATTATTATAAATGCAAGGCATTGTTGTAGTTAGGTAATCTATGGTTGCGATTATCCAAAGTGCATCTGTAATAATGTAATTTCGGCTGTCACGATTCTAATATGATCAGATGTTCACATTCAATATATAAAACAATCAGCTGTTTGTAGGTTGTAAGGCATGCTTTTTGATTTAAAAGATTTGACTTGTAAGTAGAAAGTAGTTACTGTAACCTGTAATAAAAAATTGTTTAAAATTGAATCGATAGGAGTTTTTTTTGGGTGATTGATATTAGTAGAAGTGATTGATATTAGACATTATTTTCTTTTTCCTACTAAAATACCTGTAATTCAGATGTTTACTACATTATACGAATTTATTTAAAATGCATATGCTCCCAAGTTATTCATTAAAAGTTTCTAAATAAAAAATAAACATGAATTCAGTTTTCGTTTTTGTAGTACGTATTATGAAATGGGAAGGTCAGTATAAGTTTGAGATATTTTGTGACTTAAAAGCCTTGTAAATCTAACCTACTAAATAATGGGGAAAGTTTTATCTGTAGTAGCAAGACAGGTAAAAATGTTTAATATAGAAGACAGAGCCTACAAAGTAATTTCTAAGGAAAAACCAGTTCCAGCGCCTATACATGAGAAGACTGTTAAAGAAATTGAAATGATGATAAAGGGTAAGTAAATAACCTGTCAATAACGTAATTAGGATAAATGTATAAGCTTAATATCTATCAACCAATATGATGCATTTTGTCATGCTCAGAGCTCTAAATTTTATGATTATAAGTAAGGATCCAAAGTATCAGTTTGCAGAATTACAATAACATTGGGAATAAACTTAACCATTGCCATGTTACTGTTCAAGTTAACCTAAAAACTGCATAAAATCATAACTTAAAAATTAATGCTGTATTGATTTTTTTAAATCAATCTTTCCATCGTAAATATGCAGTGTAGATTGTTTTTGATTTTTCGGTAATTTTTTTATTGCATGCTATAACAATATCACATGTTCAAAAGCAATAATCCAAAATATAATAGACGGAAAATAAGATAAACATTGAAAATAAAAGTAACCAATTTAGCCTCAAAATTGGTACCATGTTTTTGATCACTAAAACGATAAAAAAACATATTTAAAAATAAGTACTCAAAGACCTAACTGACACGGTTGTTGGGTGAAAAACCTATTTCATTAAATGGACGACATTTTAAGAACGTTTTCATTACTAGAACCAATAAAGTAATATGTATTAAGTAATGCTTATTAGAACGTGATAACGCCATGAGTAGTAAATCTAGTATGCTTCATACAATGTAAACAGCAATGACGTCACAGTATATTTCCAGAAAAAACCATTTAAAATGTAAGTAATCATTAAAAAAAATTCTTTTCTGCATGTGAATATGTGTTAATTGGATAATAAGGAATATAATAAAAGAAAAAAATTTCAAAAAACACTTTCAAGAAAAAAAATAACCTAAACTACATAAATATCTTTTCTATATAATAAGACAGGCAGTTGTGTTCTGCATTACATTTTGTTCTTTCTGTATTCTGCTAAAAAAAAATGCTATGGCTACTGTGGTAACTAAATTTCTCTTTTGACCCTACACTCTACTCTTTTGTTTTATATATTATTTTATTTTATAACAAATTTTCATTTTAAGTTGTGTCTGACTTAGACTTAAACTGGGGCATATCCCTCGCTTTCGTTTTATCACTACAATATAGTACTGTAATTAAGGTACAAAAAAGTATATTTATTTAATTGAGAAACAAATGTAAGCAGGTATGTGACGTGTAAGTGAATGAAAACTGATTCACAAAATATCTATATTTTAGTACATAGATGATGTTATTAACTAAAATAAATACAGTAATATTTAACAGACTATAAAGAATATTATACAGTACACACTATGATTATTTAACCAACTTAATGGTCGTCATCTACTATAATCTGAAAGTATCCACTACAGTTACGCAATCACACTGGACCTCATCCCTGAGGTCTGCATGTGAACTATGTGTGTTAAAGTCTCTCCCGCTGTTGCTGCTAATAAATATTCATGAAGAAGATTTGTTTTGGTTGTGTCCTAAACTTTATAAACAGAATAGAGCACCAGAATATGACTAAAAGGCATAAAGAGGTTTATATTAATTAATCAATGTACTATATAAGGAGGCACCTGACAAATGCTACAACCATAAATACCTGGAACTTCACTTGCTACAATATAGTAAATATATAAACTCTTTTTTAATTTGTATAGTTGTATATAAATTAATATACAGTACTAGAGCATTAGCTCTAGATTGTTTCAGTTAAATGTGTTTTTTCGTGGGCATTTTGTTTTGCACACTTTTTAACATGGACATGTAGTTTCCATCAATTATCCAAAAATTTTGTTATCTGAAACAGTCTAAGTTTTTTACTATTAGGCCTGAACAGCCTATTCAGGAAAACTTGTATTATCAAGAAAAAAATAACCTAAAAATTTTGGATATTGATGCTAATGCTTAACTAGACCTGTACCGAAAAAAATGTAAAAAATGTAGGTAAAGTGATTAACAATATCTTTAAAAAATTCCCTTGAAAATATTTATTTTCTGAATATAATGGTGAAACAGTTTTTTGATGCCATAGTAATAAAAAAAACAAAATTAATAAATTTACTATATTGACAATGTTATGAAATATTTGTTTATCATTACTTTTAGCTTCAGGTATTTATTTATTTTTTTAATACTAAAGGGCCAAAGTTGATCCTGGTTTTGCCACTCAGCTAAGTAGCTTACTGTGCACCCTCGTCCACAAGTTTAACCTTCCCAGTCTAACCTCAGGTCTTTTAGAAAATCGTGAGATGTTTTGGATGACATTGCCCTGTTCTATCTGTCCCCCACTGTAGAAAGTGCCTAGGGATTCAAGTTGTTTTCTGTCCAAGGCTGGACAATCAAAACATATGACGAGCTGTATTACATTTCCTAAATAAAAGGTTTGTCATAAGAAAGCCTATTTTATGTAGATGACTGCAGAATGTCCAGTGACCCGTTACTTTCCGCAGATCCATCCTGTTCAACCTAAAGGCCTGGCCTGTGAAGTTGATCCCACAAGCATCCTCTTTAACTGTACAAGCCGGCGGAGGCAGCTGACGTGAGCAGCTGATGGGCTTAGCGACCCCACCATACCTCTAGCTCATTCTACTCTCACTCATTTACTCCACATACACACAACATCCACAAACACACTCTCTCACACAAACACATACACACCCGCAGGGGGGTGCAGACTAGCTGCACCTAGTGAGAGGACCTAGACGAACCTCGCGGCACCCGAGTCTAGCAGACACTTACACTTACAGCACTACACGTACGATGTAAACACTTCACACTCATATGTACATTTAGGGATTTGCTGTGCTTGTTCCGTTACGTCTGGGAGTGGCGATTCTGCTTGGTTTCCTTTGGCGGGGCCAAGTATGTGGAACCTGATCTGTGCCTAGCACTGCCGAGGACCTCTGATGGAACAGGTTCTGGAACCGAGCAGCCTATAGGCGCTTGGCAAGCTCATGAATGTTGAGTTATGGGTGTCGGAGCCCATAGCTGGGTCTATCGAAACAAATGGTTGCATTCTGTGAGTACATAGAGGGCGGCTGCCAGTGGTACTTGGGTTTGGGAAACCGTAACTATGTACCGGAATCCATTCCTAAAATATTCTGGAGTGCTGACAGACCATGTATTTCGGCTCCAGCATATCTGGAGGTCCCTCCCCAATTAATTGGGGATTCTCGCTTTAGTTCGAGTATCCTGGGCTGCTGGTGGTCGTTTGGGAGCACCCTGTGCCAGTTGTTCGAAAAATCTTCATTCATGAATCGCTCGGCAAACTAACTATGGAAAATAACAAACAAAACGCCAAAATGAGTTTAAAGAGGCATCGTTTGACCTTGTCAAACGAGTCTGTAGAAAGTGATGTTAGTGCAGCACAAGGAAAATATATGGAAACTACACCAAACGTACAAGGAGATGGTAACTTTACGTTACCTTCTCCGAGATTCCTAATTTTCAAAAATGCAACGGAAGGAGCGGATTTGTCCAAAGTCCCGCCCTTTGTAATTAATAAAGCCATTGTTGGTAGGGCAGGTCCCGTAGTTTCTATCAAGAAACTACAAAACGGGACTTTACTTGTGCAAACAAACAGCGACAAACAGACACAGTCGCTATTAAAAATGACTTCCTTTTTTGAAACAGTCAAGGTATCTGTGGAACCCTACAGAACCTTAAATTTTGCAAAAGGTGTCATAAGTTGCCGAGATCTTTTATATGTAGATCTAAGTGAAATTAAGACGGAGTTGACTTCAGAAGCTGTAGTTGATGTCTGAGGGATAATGCGAATGGAAAAGGGACAAAAAATCCCCACAACCTCCTTGATCTTGACATTTGGAAAATCTAAAATACCTGATCATATCTATGCTGGTTATCAAAGGCTGTCGGTGAGGCCATATGTTCCGAATCCAAGGCGTTGTTTTAAATGTCAAGGCTTCGGTCATATGAGTTCGTCGTGTACGAAGCCTGAGGTTTGCGGAAATTGCGGTATTCAAGGTCATTCTGGTGCAGGTTGTCAAGTTAGAACCTGATTGTGGCGGTGATCATCCCGCTTGATCTCCGATCTGCCCCAAGTTTCTAGAAGAAAAGTCTATTCTTACTATAATGGCCAAAGATAAGGTATCCTTTTCTGAAGCCAAGAAGATCCATAAAAGCTCTAAGCCTCTTATAAGTGGAAAATCGTTTGCTTCTGCTACAGCCAATCAAAAAATGTCTTGCGTGAATTGTGATGAGCTAACCAAAACTGTAAAAGTTTTGACTGATCAAGTTGCTCAGTTGTTAGCTATGTTAACGTCCAATGTCGCACAAATTTCGGTTCCGGTTGTGAAGGAAGGCCCTACTTTGCTTTCTCCTGTAAAAGTAACTCCTGAGCCTACTTTAAAAAAGAGCTTAAATTTCCAGTGACCAAGCCACGAATGACAACGTCGCAAGTGTTGAAGCCTGTTGACAAAAAAAACCACTCCAGGACTGGAATACTTTAAAAAAAAAAATCAACACTTGTCCACCGACTGTTGGACCTAAAAATAAAAATTCTACTATAGGAAAAAACCTTGTTAAAAAAAATGAAAAAACTTCTAAAGGAGGTTCTAGTACTAAACCTCTTGTAAACAAAACCAAAAAATCATCAGAGTCTGACATTAGTTGTGACTCTGTGTCTGTTGATTCTGACCAATCTAAAGCATGCTCTACTGAAAATATGAATCCTATCATAAACTAAAGTATTAATTTTCAATGTCAACGTCTTCCATTTACAACAATGTGATACAGTGGAACATTAACGGAGCCAAAAGTCATATTGAAGATTTAAAACTTCTTGTACGAGATACGTCTCCATTATTCATTTGCCTTCAAGAGACGCACTTTCACCAATCGCACACTTTCAATTTAAGAGGGTATTCTGTTGTCAGGGATGACTTTATAACGGAAGAACGAGCAAAGGGTGGGGTAGCCATACTCGCTCGTGACTCTATTGATGCCGTTCCTGTGGACATAATAACTCCTTTACAAGCTGTCGCAGTTCAGACTACCATACCATTTAAACTTACCATATGTTGCATTTATTTACCGCCTAGCTATGCCTTCCAAAACAACGACTTAGTTAACTTATTAATTCAGTTACCTGTCCCCTTTCTATTGATGGGCGATTTTAATGCTCACCACACATTGTGGGGCTCTACTACTTGTAACTCACGAGGAAACCAAATTGACAGTATAAGGACTATAGTAGATCTATGTCTTTTAAATAATGGTTCCCCAACACACTTATCGTCTTCTACAGGTGGTTGGACAGTCGTTGATTTGATCTTTTGCAGTCCAATTTTGGCAACGAAGTTCGAATGGTCGGCGATGTCTGATCTTTACGGCAGCAATCATACTCCGATTAATGTTTCGTTTTGTACATTCCACCGTCCGAATTAACGCCCTCCGCGGAGGATTCTACAAAAGACACAATGGGTGGAGCAATTTGTATCACCTGACATTGAAGATTTTAACTCTATTAATGAAATAGTACAAACTTTAACTGAAAATATTTTAGATGTAGCACATAAAACTATTCCTCTAACCTCGACTCATCAATCTCGTCCCCCCGTTCCTTGGTGGACTGAGGACTGTAAGCATGCCTTGCTTTTACATAGACGAGCTCTGAGAAGTTTCAACAGACGACCGACGAATGAAAATCTTGAGAGGTATAAAATTCTCCGAGCAAGAGCTCGTAGAATATTTAGACAAAGTAGAAAGAATTCTTGGACCCAGTATATTAACACAATATCAAGAACAACACCAATATCAACTGTTTGGAAGAAACTCCGTTCCATTTCTGGTTCATCTCCATCAACTCCCTTGATGGGCATCAAACAACGGAATGGAATAATAAGTTTTGATCCTCTAGATATTGTTAATACATTGGGTTTATATTTTGCAGATTATTCTTCGTCTACTTCCTATAGCAATGGTTTTTGTCTTTTCAAAAATACCCAAGAAGCAATGCCATTCGTCATTGGTACGTCTGTTTCTCCTTTGAACGCGCCCTTCTCAATAGAAGAGCTGGAATCTGCACTGTCATACTCTTCAGATTCAGCACCAGGCCCTGATAACCTTGTATATTCCATGATTAAAAATCTTCCAACATCGGGGAGGATTTCCCTCCTGAAGATATACAATCGTATGTTTGAGGAACACTCTTTCCCTGATGTTTGGTTGGAAGCAACAGTGATTCCTATTCTTAAGCCAGGCAAAGATAAAACTGATCCAAACAGCTACCGCCCTATTTCTCTTACTAGTGTGTTATGCAAGCTAGTGGAGAAAATGGTAAATTGCCGTCTTGTTTGGTATTTAGAAAATAATAATTTACTCTCTAAGGACCAGTGCGGTTTTAGGCAAGGGCGATCTTCCATCGATCAGTTAGTTTTATTAGAATCTGCAATCCAAAATGCCTTTCTGTTAAGTCAAACACTCGTTGCAATATTCTTTGACCTAGAGAAGGCATATGATATGGCTTGGAGAAGAGGAATACTAAATAAATTAAAATCATGGGGTATACAAGGTAATATACTAGGTTTTATTAAAAATTTTCTCTCAAACAGATATTTCAGAGTACGCCTTGGATCGACATTGTCAGATCGTTTTCGGTTAGAGAATGGCGTCCCGCAGGGAAGTGTACTTAGTGTGACCTTGTTTGCCGTTGCTATCAATAGTATAACTACTAATGTGCGGTCTCCTGTTCGCTGTTCTCTATTTGTGGATGACTTTGCAATTTATGTTGGTGCTAGAAGTTTGGCCACAGCTGAAAGAACACTTCAGCTTACAGTAAATAGATTGCAGTCATGGACGAATTCAACTGGGTTTAAATTTTCTGCCGCTAAAACTCAATGTATTGCCTTCAGTCGCCGTCGACAGATCCGAACTCATTCAATATTTCTCGATGGTACAGAAATTCGGACCATTCCATCTGTTCAATTTTTGGGGTTAATATTCGACCAAAGACTATCATGGAACCCTCATTTGCGTGATTTAAAGTTACGATGTAACAAAATTCTCAATATGTTGAGGGTGCTTAGTGGTTCTCGATGGGGCGGTAGAACTTGTACGATGATGTTTTACCGTGCGGTGATTCGTTCGCGAATTGATTATGGCAGCATTGTATATTCGTCTGCACGACTATCCGTATTACAAAAAATAGACCCAGTCCATCACTCTGCAATACGACTCGTCTCTGGAGCCTTCTGTTCTAGTCCCGTTGTAAGCATTCTAGCCGAGGCTGGGGAACCTTCACTCTCTCGACGGAGACAGAAACTACAGTTAACTTATGTAAGCAATTTATCATCTAAACCATGGCACCCTGCTTTTAATACAGTTTTCAAAAATCAATTGGTGCGACAGTATGAAATTCGACCAAATGCTACTGCTCCTCTTGGTATTAGAACTTCCCGTATTTTTGATGACTTAGATATTGAACTGCCCCCAATGTCTTATTCCTCCGTGGACTATTACCATGCCGACAGTCGATTTATCACTATCGTCTTTGAACACTGTTGTATCCAATTCTGCTCATTATCTTGTGTGTTCCGATTCGAAAAGTGCACTCCAGGCTATCCAGGATATGTATTCGGTAAATCCTCTAGTTCAAGATATTTTGTGCCGTATTTGCAGCCTTGAACTACGAGGTGTTGGAGTAACATTTTGCTGGATACCAGGACACTGCGGGATAATTGGAAACACTAGAGCGGATATTGCAGCAAAGGAAGCAACTATGCTGCCGCCAAGCACGCACCGTGTATTTTGTTCAGACTATCTTTCCAAAGTAAAACAATTACTTCGAATGCGTTGGGAAGATGAATGGACAGCCTTAGACAATAACAAATTGAGGGTAATTAAACATACTGTTCGCCCTTGGGGGTCGTCTCTAAGAACAAGTCGAAGGGAGGAGGTTGTCGTTACACGCCTCCATATTGGTCATTCGTTGTTGACACATGGTTTTTTAATAATGGGACGCGGGGAGCCACCTATATGCCAACTTTGTGGAGAAACCATCACAGTCAAACACTTGATGTTAGACTGCGATTGCTTGAGAACCATGCGTTTAATATATGAAATAGGAAACTGTATGCAGGCGATCTTGGGGGACGATTCGGCGATCATTGATCGCGTTTTGGCCTTCCTGAGACGCTTGCATATATATCAATATATTTAATTTTTTCCTTAGTATTTATATATTCTTTATAGTTTATATTCTTGTTAACTAGTTTTAGGAAATTTTATTGTTTCAAAATATTTATTATCTTGTAAAGGGGTCCTACCCTTTACAGTCCACCTTTATATTGTTTTGTTTTTAAGTTATTTATTCTTGTTATCTAGTTTGTAAGTAATGTTACGTTTTATCGCTCTGTTGTTTCTTTTCTTTAGTAGTTGTATTTAGGTGATGATAGCCTTAATGTGCTTTTCACCTTAAAAAAAAAAAAAAAAATTAACTGTACAAGACCATTGGTGTTCACTAGAAACCCATTGGAAGACACGCCTATGTGCTAAGAGTATAAAATAAATTTAAAAAACATGCATGTTCTGGTCCAATGAAACGGCTGTAAGATCCTGTTCTGACACACCAATCTGTCTCTTCATTTCCCATTGAGCTGATGTCCTGGGACCCACACCAAATGAACTTTGTTGGTTTTCATGGCCAGATGAAAGTCCCATACAATCTTCAAAATATAGTGATTTACCAGAGCCAGTTCACAAGTAGTAGCTCTACTGTTAGTTTATATAGATGTTCTTTCTTTTATATCCTCTATCTATAATTCTTCTGATGCACTCTTTGAGGCCAGTGACTTTAGCCTGAAAACTGTTTTTAGCATTTCAAGACATATGCTAATGCACTTTTTGGGTGTGACTCCATATACACCTGTCCCAGTACCTTTAGTTGTTTTTGATCCATCTGTGTGCCAGATCTGCATACTTCTCATATGTAGGTTCACCTTGAGACCATTCATTTCTGTCAGCACAGTTGACACGATATGGTGTTTCAAGGTCAGCTTTAGATAGTAGTAAAGTTTACTGTGACCATAGATATCCAAGAATATTTGGCATTCTTAAAGACTAAATAGTAACGATGTTTTGAAAATTTGCAATCCATTGAAGTTAGATAGGCTTATAAGTGCTTTTCCAGCGATATTTTGAAAACCAGTAGTTGCATAGAAACAGATCGCGCAATTTGTTTAATAGAAAAAACTAGAGAATAAGTTGGCAAGTTTTACAAACAATTTTTAAAATTATTTCAGAAAATCCAACTGGTATAAGTGAGCTACAAAAAAAAGATGAAAATTTGGATCTACACTTGAAGACGGTTTATGTTGTATCACATGATCCTGTAAGTTAAAGTTATTGTTTAATAGAATTTTATAATTTTTTTAATTTGCGTAATTGTAAAAATATAAGCA
This sequence comes from Callitettix versicolor, assembly GCA_022606455.1. NCBI lineage: Eukaryota > Metazoa > Arthropoda > Insecta > Hemiptera > Cercopidae > Callitettix > Callitettix versicolor. Next base: position 62,576,192 of record CM040184.1, read on the forward strand.
CTGTCACATTTTAGCAAGAAAATGTAACCTTTCAAGCATGCAAACTTTTGGCCATTATTTATAAAAATGTACATTTTTTTCAAATTTTAGTAATGTAGAAGTTCACTGTACAAAATTTTAAGTATTTCAAAAAAATTAGCAGTATTATCACATTATCTAAAAGAACGATTTTAATAAGCAAATATTTTTGCATTAAAAAATAAGAAAACTGATTCCTGTAAAATTCATATCTCTGGTATTGATTTTTTTCAAACTAACCCAAGCTATTACGAACAAATTTTTGTGCTAAGTTTGAATCGATTAGGGCCAAAATTTGAAAGCTAGATACACGCATGCATGTATTGTAGAATATATTTGTACGAAATTACATTATGTTTTACTTTAATTTAACCAAATAAAATTCTAAATACAGGAGATTTCTTTACACTGTGGAAGAGGAACAATGGTGTAACTAATTAAATATGTACCTCCTGCAGGTTTAACAATAATACTTTATTGTTACAACTATCCCTGCTGCACAGATAGAGATGAGTCAGTTGAATTTGTTGAATATGAGAGACCTAATTTTGGTTTTTATGCTATTGTTTGGCAGTCTTCCTATGTGCAATACTTAATCCGAATTTAAAAATAAAGGTTATAATTTAAAATGCTTGTCATCTCTATGATTAACCCATTTGTGGGGTAAATGTAAAATTTCATGATATATTAAAATCATCTTATTTTGACATTCTCTAAAGTAAATATTCACTTGATTGAATCTTAACCTTGATGCCACTCCAATAGCTCATTTTTTAATGGAAATTTTGCTAATAAACTGTCTGGCCATCATTCTTCCTGTACAAATTTTATAAATTTATTTTAATAGTCACATTAAAGTAAATTTGAATAAATTTATTGCAATTTATTAAATATTTCAATAACAATAATTTGCAGAAAACTACATTTGTGAAATCAGAAAAGCATCGTCCTCTGCCTCAAATAAGGCAGTCATCTTCTAATCTAGAATTTGGATATGTCGAGCCTGACGAGAATTCAGTTCCTGAAGGAAAATTTACTTTAAAACAAGCTCTTCAGTTCTTATCAGATCACCAATCGCAGCCGCAAGTACACACAGCAGAGGTGATAGCCAAGCAGTATAAAATCGACCAAAATCTAGCAGGTATAGCTAATAGTAATTTTGCTATAAAAATTTTAATTCGCATGTAATTTAAAAATAAATACATTTGAACACATTTTTAGCTTTTAGTGTCTAGTTAAAATTAAAAATAAAGGTTAATAATACCTACAGAGAAGAGATGTTAAGGAATGTCAATTTAATTGTCAATAACTGATCTGCTAGCTTTACAATTTTTATGTAGGTTGCCACACTTGCTTGATAACAGGTCGAGTATTTTCTTTTAGAATGAAACAGTTCTAAAAAATAGTTTATCTCTTATAAAAAAATATATTTATTTTGATTAAAAGTTAATAATATATATATTTTTTTCAGAAAATATGGTACGGTACTATTCAATGTTTGGATTATATATACCCAAGGGTAAGCAAGAAAAAGTTGAAAAAGTTCCTGACAGTATGGCAAATTTGACTTCAGCAAATATATACAGAGTTGTTACAGCTCAGATAGAGAAAGATAAACAGATAAGCGAAAAGGTAAACGCTGAAATAGAAAAAGATAAACAGATAAGCGAAAAGGTAAACGCTGAAATAGAAAAAGATAAACAGATAAGTGAAAAGGTAAACGCTGAAATAGAAAAAGATAAACAGATAAGCGAAAAGGTAAACGCTGAAATAGAAAAAGATAAACAGATAAGCGAAAAGGTAAACGCTGAAATAGAAAAAGAAAAGGACAAAAATGAAAAAGTTTCTTGATAAAATTTTAAAAAGTATTTTGTGATAATAGTTTAATGCGTAGTTTAGGAAGTTAATAATATTTATTTATTGATCTAACTGTAAATAAACATCTTGGCAAAATGTTTAAAGTTATTTAATATTTCCAAGACATTTAAAATTTTTTCAGTCATTTAAAGTTATGCAAAATTGTTGCAACCATTACAAAAAGTAAAACAATATATAAAGCCAGTGTTAATAATGAACAGTCATTTCCATTTGCTATAAACACAGTGCTGTGTACCATTGTTTTAGCAAACCAAGGTATTAATTGGTTTGATATTGATAATCACATAGTTATGCAAAAATATATAAAGTGCTACCCAAAATTTTGGGGGATTTGAACTATTAATCTAACCAAAAATCTATTATTTATTTTGTTAATGAGAATACTCGTATTGCATACATTATTGTTTAAAAATAAAAGTTAATATTTACTTGTCCTGACTCGTCTTTGATCCGAATTGTAAGCTTGGCCCGAACCAACATGGGGTTTTTCAAACGGCTCGACCCAGCCCATAAAATTCAAATCCCCAAAGAACCCTAATAAAGATCTACATTATTTTATACAAACGATTCAAATTAAAATGCCTTTATGTTGCTATTAATATCATTGTAGACAAAGTATGCTAACAGTAAAGATTATCATATTATGAAATTATGCGTTAAAACTTTAAGCTCCTGTATGTTATTAAATTAAAAAAGTATAAATTAATCATCTTATTCATAAATAACCCAATCAACAATTCCATAGATTAATAACAAAATGGTAAATCAACCATGTGTTGAGATCACACATCTTTGTGTATACCATTAACTGAAAGGCATGTCTGTGACTAGCAATGTTTTGGAAAAATAGCTATCCAGAACCTAACACTGTGTATATTATAAAATAATTTTTTACGAACATCATGAATGTAGCGTACACAGTGCTTAGTGTGAGCACAATGTAGAATTATATAATGGTAGAATAAAGTATAAAATTATTACAGAAACAAACTTAAAATTACACATTTATTGTATACAAAATGCTCATCATAAAGATATAGGAGAATGCTATTTTAAAGTGTGTATAAAAATAAATAATAAAAAAAATACATTTTATTTATAAACTAATTTATTTTATCCCAGCGCCAAATTGTACCATCATCACAGACGCACAGTAACACTGATCCATCACGATTAAGACTAGTTTGTCGAATTGCTGATACGCATCGAGGATGGGACAGTGTTACAGAACGAGCCTGACTTGGGTCAGATACACCCAGATCCCACACAATAGTTCTTCCAACTTGGTTTCCTAATGCCACAAGCTAAAACAATGGACAAAAACATAATATGAAACTAAGCAAACATAACAAACCTTAGCTACTTTTTTGATCTAATGTAAGTTACATTAAAATTAATTTTCTGAATACTTTTTTTTTCTTTATTAAAACACTGGTAACTAGATCAACCATAATATAAATTTTGTGCAAACATTATTGATATAATTTAAGTTTGGTTTTTAATTTGTTTAATTTATTAATGTCAGACTAATGAAGATCAGCGATCAACACCATACTTTGTTGCCAATGTAATAACTGAAACTACAAGGTCAATTATAATATAGCCTATATATTATGTTAACAACAAATAAAATAATTAAAGCCAATGTAACACACAAGCTGCCTCGGTGGCCTAGTTGATAGCATACTGGGCTTTTACCCCGAGGACCTGGGTTTGATTCCCAGCCAGGGCTTGGCATTTTCATATGCTATAAATCATCCCATCGTCTGCATTAGCCCAAGTGTGCACAATAGTCGGACGTTAAACACAAAAAAAAAAAAAAAAAAACCGTAAAGGTCTAAAAATTTCCCTTTCTGAATAGGAAAATGCAAATGCCATCAAAACCTAGAAGCAGTGTGTTCCCTGACCAGCCATTAAAATAGTTTGAAAGGCTATTTTCTGCAAAATAGCAAAGTTGGCTGGGCATTAAAAAAAAAAAAATTTCATGGATTACCTACATACAAGCAAAATTGAACAAACATATTTCATTATGTTTCAAGTTATTAATTAAATGCAAATTTTTGCACTAGGAAATAACATTATTTCCATTTTCATGGTTGTGTAACAAAAAAAAAAAAAAAAAAAAAACACCTTAGGAGCAGTTTAGCTTATTTGGTAGTTAGCAGGTACTAAATTCACGCGAAGACTTTAGCCTATTACTGTGTTGGCTTTATTTCTACATTTCTACATCAGTATGACTGGAAAAAAGCAAAGAATGTTAAAAAAGAAACAAACAAAAAATCTATTCTGTTCATTGCTTATTTAATAATACGCCTGTTCCCCAGGCTAATAATAATTTACAAGCTAATACTATTCGTCTTGCAGCTCGTAACTTGCAGTAAATATCCTGTTTCATAAAGAAATATTTCAGCAACCACTTTGAGAAATACTGCTTATACACTTTTCCAATTCTGAATATCACATCTTTCATAGTTAGAAATATAAAAAGATGTCTAAAAATCTATTTTAATTAATTTACGAATTATAAAATTCACTTACTCGTTGCCAGAAATCCATGGCAAATCTAACAAACCAGATTTCACACTCTCGGTATTCAAAGCGATGAATTATCGTAACATTTGTTTCGTTACTACGAAGTTCTTTGTCCTCGAGACGTCCCGGCTTCCAGCATACAATACAGTTCTCACATGACTAAAACAGCAGTGCAAATTATTTGTGTTTATATTACCACTATAAAATTACCACTTTCCTGAAAATGAAAGATCACATAATATTCTGATAATACGTGATACATTTAAACAGCCAGTCTTTTTTGATTATTGGAACTATGAGGAGAGATTTGTCTTACTACAAATTTGATGTAAGAAGCTTTCCTATATATGGCAAAAAAATTCATATTTTAAAAACTGTTTGTTATTTTTCCGATGTGACAGTTGCTTTCACTTGTGTATCCAATCTTTATTTCAGTACCTTCATCAGATGTCAGGAGTGGGTGATGCATTTCACTAATGAATAAGCTTATATTGATTCTATGGTGCTTGTTTATATACAACTTTGACAAAATACTTTAAGGGAAACAGGAAATACTAGAATTCATTAAAGTAGCATTAGCTTTTTAATTTGATATGCAACTTGAAATATCAATTTGAGCAACTTGAGCTCGTGTGAAATATTTTCTGCTGATTAATTTTGGACTATCCCCCGATGCCAGTAAAAAATCAGTACACACAAAACCAGCTTTAGGTTCAGTATGGATTTTACTTAGTAGCTACTTCCAGTCTATTCCCTTTAAGTGATGGAAAAACTGATAGTAACTTCAGAAAGTAAATTTTTAGGTAGAATATTGATGTGCCAAGTTTTGTTGCATTATGTATAAAGGTTCAAAAAATATCATTGCATAAAAAACGATAACAAAGGAACAAAAAGAAAAGAACCTTTCTTTGAATGTTCACAGTATAGTGTTGCACCTGTGTATATATCCACACAAATTGTTCTGAGGACTTTCACACAAAGAAAATATACTAAAATATACTATTTTTCATTTTTATGTATTTAAACAATAAGTTTTGATTGATTAAACAAATTTTTTTTACTTCTTTGTGATAGTTTTTACGTCACTCCCCACAGACCTCGGCTCTAAAGATGTCAAATGACGTCTTTATTCCTCAAAGGGTTATATACAGACTATAAGCAAGTAAAATGAGACTTACTGAGCAATGTTTTTGCAACTGATGTCGAACAATAAGTGGGAGACAAAATGGTACATTTTCAAGCAATCTGTGTGGATAAAACAAGGACTAGGTGCCTCCAGCTGGTGTTTTAAAGTTTCTATATGAAAGTGAACTTTACACAGGGTATACCAATGTCAAAATTACCATTGAATGATCGTATATGTATATATGCTTTATTATTCTAATATCGACAATGTTAATTCACCTGCTATATTAACAATGGAATCAAAATTACTGCTGTCGCAGGATTTAATGAAATCATTACCCAATCTGTTTTACAGAAGCAAGACACAAGAAGTTTTAATTCCTGTTTCTTTTTGAATCTTTGCCCTGTGAGCGAGTTTTCAGTTTCATCAATACATACATTTACTTGATATTTAAATAATAATATTCAGAATTTGAGAAAAAAAAGGCAGCATAATGTGCGACCAGAAATGCATCACTCGTAAATCTGTGAATAATTTTAATATGAATATAATTCTAAATAGTTCTCTACCCAATTATTTTCAAGACAAGTTTAAACTTCTTTTTTTTTCATCAATAACTAACTTCATTTGTAATCAAAACCATTTTCTCTCTTCAAGTATTATCGTACAATTAATTACTCCTGAAAAAAATCTATACTTTGCACTAACTTTTGTCCAAAATAATTTGCTAAAACGAATCTGTAAGGTCAAGTTAGCAGTGGATATTACCTTTGACAAAACAAAATCACCAAACCAACGAACACAATCAACATAATTTCGATGGATATCTCTAGTAGAAAAATCTGGAAAATGTTCTTTGAGGGAATCAAATGGCCTTGAACTTCTAGTTGCATTGAAATCGTAAGATGACACAATTGATTCTTGAATATGTTCTTTATCCAACCTCCAAAGTTTTAAGGAATGATCCATTCCACATGACATGATTCTTTCTCCTTGCAGATCAAAATCCTAAAAGATTTCAACAAATTAAAAATGTTTTATTACTTCCCTGCTAGGGTTTAAACGTTTTGAGATCATTAATTACTAACATTACTTGCTGCTATTCATAGCTTAATCATTTTTTTGTGGAGTATATATAGATCTGAAAACGCAAAACTAGATCCTGCAATGAATAATTGGAGGATTCTTTAAAAAAATTATCAAAATTATACTTTCCCCATATTTTAAAAATTTTCATGAAAAGGAGACTTGAAAAGTTAATTATGACAAATCACAATTTTTACAGCTAATCTCTCTGTAACCTTTATATACAACTGTTTTCTAAACTTTACCATTAGTCTTACAAATAATCAGGCACACATATGTCTTGCTGACATGAGACGAGTGAATTTCCTAAACTTACAATATTACTGGTACATTACATAACAACAAAAATTGTTTTATCCTACAATTCTTTTAATTATAATCACAATTTCAAATAACTTTTTTTTTTAGCGTTTATATTAATTAGACAAATGAGAATGAAGGATCCACATTAATGGTATGAGTAAAGCAATAGGCAACTGCGGCAATTAAAACTAAGAACCTTGAGGTGCACAATTCAGTGACGCAGGAGACTGACCGATGCTTTAGTCACATCGACTGAGCCTTCAATTTTGCTGGTTAACAAATTTGACAAGGAAGTGAGAGAGAGGGGACTGGATCTATGGAATGACAGAGAAAAGTGCAAGTTAGGATTCTGGAGATGTTTTAAGCGGAAAAGAAGAATAAATATGTCCAAGCTATTACTAAAATTCAATGTGTCAAATTGAAGAGATAGCATACATACAATTTTTAAAAAACCCACAAAAAATTTCTAGAAGTCAGGATCAGTGCTCATTTCAAGGTCCTAGGTTGGATCTTAACATTAAAGGCTGCTATTAATGCTTTAAACTAAAACTGATTTATGTGTCAAATTGAAGAGATAGCATATATACAATTTAAAAAAAACTGAAGTCATAACTTTCTATATTTTAAATATAATTTGATGATACTAATTTAATTGTTAACTTACACTGTTTTGGTTTAATTAGTAATTATATACACAGTAAGTTATGACTTTTAAAGTGAACTATTTTGATTTCATTTTTGATATATTTCTAATTTTTGGCTTAATTAAACTGTCTTTTATTTGACTTTGGTATTTCACATTATAAGCATATTTCACTTAATGGTTAAGATCGTTTTGGTCAGCCTTGGTCAGTGGTTCCACTTTAAATGTGATGCATTGGAATGATGTCATCAGCTGTGTTCTACATCTATATACATGGTTTTAAATTATAATCGATAGCTTATACCATCAGCATAAAATGTAGTGACTTGGCAATCAATTGTCAGCTGATTCACTGATTTCCCATAAATAAATCTATAGATGATGCCCTCTTTTGATACCTGTACCTCCAAAACCAACTCCTGCAGTTCTAACCTGAAACTGTCTACCGATTGAGGAAGGTGGGCTACCATAATCCCCATGGGGCTGCAGAAGTGGGAGTTGTGTAGTTATATTGGCACACATGGGTATACCACACGTGTGTGTATGTGTGTGTGTGTATATATGTGTGTGTATGTGTGTGTATATATGTGTGTGTATATATATATATACACACACGAGGGCGGTTTGATAAGTCAGTGACTTTTTGAATAAAACAAATTTTTTTCGGCAAATAAACATTTTATTTTTCTACATAATCACCTTTTAGCTCGATACATTTAGTCCAGCGTTTTTCTAATTTTTTTATTCCCTCCAAATAATAGGTTTCCTCAAAGCTCTCAAAATATGCGTTTGTTTCGGTAATGACTTCTTCATTCGACTCAAATTTCTTACCGCCCAGCCATTTCTTTAGGATTGGAAACAGAAAATAGTCGCAGGGGGCTAAATCTGCAGAATATGCTGGATGGGGTAGCAGTTCGTATCCCAATTTGTGGATTTTGGCCATCGTGACTAGACAAGTGTGCACACATGCATTGTCTTGATGGAACAGCACTTTCTTCTTCGCCAAATACGGCCGTTTTTGCTTCAAATCAACGTCGAATCTGTTCTAAAGCTTTGAATAATATTCGCCGGTGATCGTTTTACCTTTCTCGAGGTAATCAATGTGAATGACACCGCATGCATCCCAAAAAACTGTGGCCATGACCTCGTTGGCTGACAGACTCTGTTTGGCCTTCTTTGGTCCACGTTCACCCCTAGCAACCCACTGTTTCGATTGTTCCTTGGTCTCTGGCATGTTGTGATGGATCCATGTTTCGTCCACAGTAACAAAACAGTGCAAAAATTCGTTCGGATTACGGCTGAACATCGCTAAACACTCTTTTGAAGTGGTCACACGATTGCACTTATGGTTGAGTGTGAGCAATCGCGGCACCCATCTCGCGGAGAGTTTTTTCATGTCCAAATATTCGTGTAAAATATGATGTACCCGTTCAGTTGAGATACCTACAGCATGAGCCAACTCACGCACTTTCATTCTCCGATCATCCAATATCATTTCATGGATTTTATCGACGATTTCCGGCGTGATCACTTCTTTTGGGCAACCTGAACGTTCGGCGTCACTAGTGCTGGTACGACCACAATGGAACTCTGTAAACCACTTTTTAACCATTGAAATTGATGGTGCCGAGTCCCCGTAGTATTTATCAAGTCTTTCCTTAGTTTCAGTGATGGATTTTTTACGTAAAAAGTAATGCTTAATCAGCAAACAAAATTCACTTTTTTCCATTTTCGTAAAAATTCACGAGGTTGTCTGCTTTGAACGGCTATCAAACACCAACTGCACGATGTAGCTTGCTCAAAATTAGAAAGTTGCCCACTGATAGATTACAGTTGACGGCAGCACTGTTGCATTTGGAGTAACTGCGCGGGAAATTCAAAAAGTCACTGACTTATCAAACCGCCCTCGTGTGTGTGTGTGTGTGTGTGTGTGTGTATATATATATATATATATATATATACCAAAAACCAAAGCCTAAATTACTGATTTCAGTCATTTTTTAAAATATTAAAGAATAAGAATATATGTCTACTGCTTTTGTGTGTACTTACAGCACTAAGTACTTCATCCCTATGACCTTCTACACCTCCAAAAATAGCAATACACACATCAGTCTTGATATTCCACAGTCTCAATGTATGATCCTTTGATACAGATAATAGTAGATTTGGATCTTGGGGATGAAATTTCAGTTCATTTATTGCATGACCATGACCTAAGAACATAAATTAACAGTTAAGTTTGTAATCGACTTACATTCACAATATTGAAAGTAGATACTTCAAATTTAACCTAATTACAAATATAAAATACAGAAATATGCCACAGAATTTTGGCCATGATGGTATTGGGCAGCATATACTTAATCAGATATTTTAACCCTTTGAGGCGTAATGACATCTTAGAACATCATCAGGAACAGTTCATACAGGAATGAAATTTTACTTAAAAATGTCGAAACAGCACAAAAAAATAGTAAATAAGTCTCAAACACCTTGAATTAATACAGTAGAACCTCAATTATCTGTCCAGTGGCCTAACCGAGGTCGAATTTTTGTCATCCCTCCAAGCACTATATTGTGATGTAGAGCTGATAATTTAAAAATTTTAAATTATCCGTGGTTAAAAAAAGAAAGTCAGCTGTTAAGTTTTGCTAATTTAAATAACTAATATAAATGTGACTTTTCTGTACTACATAATTTTGTTGACTTACAATCTTTCAATTTAAATGATATATCAAGTGTTATTTTTATTATTATCACGTATAAGTATTATATGGTTGCAAGTAATGAGTTAAGAGTATTTAAATGTTATATGAAGTGTTATTTTTTATTATCACATATAAGTGTGTATCCATGAATATATGAATGTGCAGGACCAACCTTTGTACAAGCATTCTATGCCCCCTATAGGTCCTTCTTATGTAACTAAGTGTTTGTATCAAGGAAAAGTTGGTAATAGATAAATAAATACGTACTATCTGTGAATATGAGTTAAGTGTAACAGAGATCCTAACTTCACCTTTCTTAGTCAAATAAATAACTTGTTTTAGCAGTCAAAATCTAAGTCTACGTCTTACCATAATAACAACTTCAACCGCTCATTTTCCAATGGAAACTGACTAATAATAAGTTAGTAGAAGTAATTTAGTTTTACCAATATAATGGCGAATGCAAGACATAATAGCAGGGCTAAATATACGGATGATTCCCCTAGAGCCAGCCACAGCAAGGAGAGGTTTTCCACTTTCTTCTTCATACGACCAGGCGCAAGTATAAAAGTTTTCATCCAACTGTCCATAATTAAGGAAAGTATATATTTTGATCAGTCATATTTACAAAATAATTATGTTTTAGTTGCACAAAATTAATTGAGAGAAATCTCAACAAACCAGAACCACAGTTATTCAGTCATTAAAATGCAAAAACATATTACGTTTGTTATATTTTAAAATTTAATATGTACTTACCACATTCTACTCACGATAACTTATGCTTAAAGCACGTATTACATACACTTGTTCTAGGCATGAGTGTGTTATGCAGTGGTGGTGTATGTAATTTGTCATTGGGGAGGCATGTCACCTGTCATTCATGAACAAAAAGTAGACAATAAAAAAAACTTTATTTTTCTAGATTAACAGTAAGCCATAATTTTTTAGTATAGAAAATTATTACACAATTTATAAAATGTTCTTTTTTTTCTTAGTACTATTAGAAAAAAAAAACAATCCTTTGGCATAACCTACTTGGAGATTTTCCTCTAATATAAAACTATTAAAAGAAACTTTTAACAAACTGTTATTCATTTTGTTTTTTTAACAATATTTTTTTATTAACATTTTAACAATATTACTATTAAAATTAAAATATAGATACTGACTTTTAGAGTAACATAGTAATTTTAAATAAATGATTCACTTATGACATTACAATAAGGAACAATCCTTTGTTTACAATACACAGTTCAAACAAAACTCCTCTAATTTAACTACACTGAAATACATATATGCTTCCCCCTCCCTAGCTACTCTACACTATGCATAGTTTTGTTATGATCTGAGCTACTGGCAGATGATCTGTTTCAGTTTATACAAGGAGCCATTGCAGCGCTGCGTTCAGCTGATATTACAATACTTTGCTTAACACTGATATTTTGTACAATGGCATAAAAACTTTATCAGTTAAAAATGCTAGATGATATAAACCATGCTAATATTATAAAATATTTATATTAAATAATAACATTATTATTGATTTATACTATACTTTTTATTACATTTAATAAATAAGAAGTATTTTTCTTTCAAAATGTTAATGTTGGCCCCACTGGGCCTTAATGTCATGCTATCACTGGAGTTATGATTATTTTATCTGTTTATCTGAAGCTACAGAAATACCTCAAGTAGTCTAATCATAAAAATAAAAGATCCCATTAACTTTTGAAACAAGAAAACATTCATGATTAAGTCAGTAGCTGCAAAAATAAATGTCCATTAGAAAGGCATTTCTTATGTAAATATTATACCAGTGGTGCACCTGCGGTGGATGGTAAATATATATATATATATATATATATATATATATATATATATATATATATATATATATTCTCATCAAATTATCGGATAATATGAAAAACAAAATTATTTTCTCATAACTGAATAAACCCATCCTCTAGTGACAACGATGTTGTATTGTCTTTAAGCATTACATCCTCTACTATACAGTCACATCTCGAATTATGATGACCCTCACTTTCGTTACTATTACAATGTTTTTTGACATAGGCCATTGTCATTCATTTATACTTATATTGTTTTTGTAATGTTGATGAGGCAGTAAAACAATGTTCTTACTCTCTTTTCCCACTACCCAGCAAACAAGACTATAAGGTATACGTTTTAGTGTAGCTGTTTCCGGTCAAACAAATAAACAATAATATGTTATCAGTCTTACTTAGTCTTCATACAGTGAATTTATATCGGTGTGATTGTTTTGCTGTTTTCACCAAACTTATTATACTTGCTCACATTTTATAAGAATTCATAATAAAATTAATCTAAAAGTATTTATCGAATACACGAAATTACAGTTTTATTTTCTTCAGGCATTAAGAAAAAAAGATTGTTTGAAAGTAAGTTGACTAAGTTTAAAGTTTCTTTAGCATAAAATATTTTTTTAGAAGTACTCGGGCCAGCCAATATACTGAGAGGCATTCCATATCGTCGACCTTCACTGGGTGCACCATTGATTTACACTCATACTCACATTCAACTTTCTCTGATTGGCCATGTATTAGTTATCAGCCAATGAATTTACAAATTAATTCATTTTTACTCTCTTAGAGGTTAAATTAAAAAATTCTAAATAAGCACCTAAAAAATAATTTTAAGAAAAATATTCAAAAATGTCATTTCTACATACTTAAATTTTTATATGAACAGATGTGTATGGAATTTATACAGTAGCTTACAGTTTAAGGAATCTTGTATACATTTTAAGTTAATATGGCAGATATGTCGGAAAGAATAGGAAAGCAACAAAACAACAGAAAAAAATATATGCCTGTTTACAATCAAAGTATTATTTTATACTAAACCACACTAAAAATATGCTAGCAAGGATACATCAGGATCAGAATAACACTGCACTAACACAATTCCATTATCTTCTGGACATTCATAAATAGACACTCGGTTACTTCCAACAGCAGCAAAAATGAGCGGCTCACCTTCTTTAAGTAAATGATTAAATTGTGCTCCAAACAAAGGCTGCCCGTGGTCTTCTTTAATGCTACATCTAATAAATCAAACCAGAGATTTACAATAAATAATACACAATCCAGAGTTAATTAATACTGCTGCTACTTATATTGCTACTTTATACTTCCTTAAATAATATATTAGAAAAACATTCTCCAAAAAAATTAATGGCAAATAACCAATGGTATATAAAAATTGAGTTATGTTTATCAAATAGCACAACTAAACTGATTTGATTAGCTAGAGTAAGGGTACCCTAGCTACAGTATAAGCTGTAACACTTTTCAATCACAAGTAAAACCAAACAAGTAAAGTAACCAAGCAAACACATGGTATGTGCACACCCACCACACGCACCCACCCACTCACCTACCCCACACACACACACACACACACACACACACACAACCACATAATTTCAGGTATAAAAATTATTTATTTACTTAGACACTAAATAAAACAATAAACGTGTAAGCAAACATAAGTAATACAATGGGTGTAAATATGACAGAAATCACCAGTCAAGAATGTTAACAAACATATGTTTGCAAAGCTGTTTTCACTCTATAATGAAAAATAAACATCTGCTGATGCAAACAGAATAACTAAAAATAACAGAAAATATACTCTAAACGTTCGAGAACAAAAATAATTCAACTAAAACTCAAACAGAATGCAGGAACACGCTTGTCATCATCCATGCATTTATTGTAACGCTAAGGCGTTAAAAAATCCTAGTCCACCAGAGGAATCCTAGTCTCCAGCAGTGCTTACTTCCATTAGGGATACAAAAACCAACTGAATAAGAAATAGGCAATATCCAAATGATTAAACAGACTTCCGTCTTGCCATACTAATCAAGAAAGAATATCAAAATGACATTCTACATGGAAAACAACTATTTCTCCAGGTCAAGTAGTTAAAGATTCATTTATCATATCCTGTTTTAAATTGAAAATTTATTTCCAGGAACTAACCAAAAATAGCTGCATTCAGTTTATAGGAACTTTCCTAGTGAACAAATGGAATAGTTTACCCCTACTCTATGTAGCCTTTACAGCACGGTTTAAAAAAAGTGAAGTTATTTTTTTTTTATAACATCAGCTGATTTTAAGTAAAAAGAATTAACAAGGCATTGACTCACGTAAATTTATACTGAAGTTTCATATTTTTGCCAACAGTATTAGAAGCTGTTTTTTGCCGACCTCTACGTCCTTTACGACCTCTATTTGTTGGAGTTTCACTTCTAGAAGTATTATCTGTAGCAGCACTACCTACACTTGAAGTTTCATCCTAAAGCAATTGAAAACAAATGTATATTTTATTACAAAATCTGTTTGTTTCATAAAATTACAATTACATGTGAGGGCGGTTGTTTACATGAAAACAATTGTTAGAAAATAAAATAAACTGTTTAATACAAAAAATCTACAAAGAGCAACTATTGCTCTTTGATATTCACATGACACAAACATCATAAGTCTTAGTTCTGTAACCTATACGAATATGTTTGTAAAAATGTGTAGTCTTTAAACTAGTGATGAAATAACAGTTCCAAAACATGTTATCGTAAGAAAGGAATTAGTGCTTATGGATGTATGCAAATATTAATTGAGTAGTCCTCTTATTTGATATTTGGTCTAGTTTTCTGGGTCACTATATTGTACAAAATTTCCAGTTAATAATTTTATGCCAAAGAGTTGTAAAAATGTGTTTATAGAAGACAGACAGTTTTGGTGCACCAATAAAAACTGTCTACAATTACACAATAAATCAACCACTTATTTTGTGTAATAGGCTAACCTAGATTAAAAACATACATTTCAACTAGCACTCTTCATCAATCTAAATATTATCTGTTCAAGCAGCAGACCCTTTCATTTTTAAAACAACTCAAGCAAAAATTGCATCCATATAATTTTTTTACTCAGTTCAGTGTGAACATCAGTATCTGATAAGATCTCTTTATTATTGAAATATAGGCCTACATTTTCTTGTGTATAACGGTAAAAGATTTTTGGCATTCTCAAAAGGTAAGAGTAGACTAACAATTTTGTTTAACCTGTTATCCAATACAATGAAAGTCATATTTCACTTGCATTTTGGCTTAACAAAAGTTGCTTAAATCACTTGAAATGTTTTATTTTTTTATAAAACATAATTTTAATTACCCAACTGTACAAAAAATCTACAAATCTACATTCTGCACAAACCATGTCAGGATTGGTTAGTGAAAATTTAAAGGAAACAAAAACATTCTGATTAATACTCAAAATCTAACAAAGAAATGGAGTTGGTCATAGTTAAATGGCAGATGCAAAAATAAGCACCTCAAAAAAGGTTAATACAAAAATTATTTTATTTTAATTTATATTTTCATAAAGTAAAGTGTGTATTTAGCTTAATGTTACCTTAAATATATAGTTTAATGTGAAGTGTGTAGCCTACTTTCAATAAAATAATCTGTAGCCTAAGTCAACGCACATTAATTATATTTATAAAAAAGAAAAAGTGCCAGTACTAATAAGCAGTAAAATTATTCTATACAGAAATAAGGGAAGTATATTTGGGATTCAAAGCTGAACTGAAAGTCACACATTACAAAGAAAAGAAAGGAGCTTGAGATTAAGCTCAAGAATATGTATTAGCTATTTAGATATAATGCAAGATTAAGTATAAGTATAAAATTACTTTTATACAATCAAGTTCTTAGTCCAATGTGGAGCTATGAACTGCAATTTTGGGGTGTACCATGTGCCAAGAATAGCAATATAAAGAAAATTCAAATTATTCAAAACAAAACACTTCGGATAATAGTAAATACGCCATTGTACATATCCAATGAAAATATTCACAGAGACCTTAAAGTGAATACAATTGTGGATGAAATCAAGACAATAGCACTGAAGCATGAAAAATGACTCCAAGCCATAATAATGCTAGTGTTCAACACATGCTAACACATAGGATTTAGAACGAAGACTGCATAGGACCAAACCCTTTGACTTTGTGCTATAACAGCATATCAAGCTAAGAGGCTGTAGCAGACAATCAGAGCGATTCAGTGGTATAAACATCTTACACTCACTGATGTTTTTCGAGACTTTTGTCAATTTTGGTAAATTTTGCACCAAAATGAGCTTCATAATGTGTCCAATATTAATAATCCAATATATAATAGTGCAGAAACAACGGGAAGCAAATAAAAAAAAAAAATTAGAATGAAAGTGACAAACATAACTTTAAAATGACTACTCCGAAAAAGTAGGAAACATGTTTTTCATTCAAAAACGATTAATTAAATGTGTATTATTAAAACGTGTAAAAAATACACATCTTTCATTAAAAAAAGAACTTTAGAACCAATTCGACTCAGATGTTGGGTGTTTAACTTGGTTGTAGGAAACATGTTTTTCATCGTGAAAACAATTAATAAAATATGTTATTAATAATGAAAATTTAATTTTGTTTTTGAAAAAATTTCTGAACTAAATAGACTCGGTTGTTGAATGTTAACTCAGTTGATGCTTATATAACTAGTATTGCGTAAAAGCTATTACCCTTTGTAACAAGTGTTATTATGGCATATATAAAGCTGTCACTGCTTTGTGAAAGTTTATGTTGCAATATAGTTCCGTAATAAATAACTAAAAATCTTAATTTATTTTATATTTATTGTAATAAATTTCATCTTTTGCAGGTTAATATCTCTCAATGAAATAATATAACACATAATAAAACAAAAAATTGTTAAAACCATTACTTTTGTAAAAGAAAAAAATACCATTTATTTTAAGTTATAACTCTAGATAAGTTTGTACTTAGATGTAATCTTCAAGAAAAAAGAAAAAAAATTCTGAGAGCGCTAAGAAATTTTCTCAACATTATATTAAGAAAACATTTATTTAAAAAAAATCCAGTATCTTTTACTCATGGTAATTTAGACATTAACTGTAAGAAAAAGTCGACTTGCTAACCAAATTCAATATGGTTTAGGTGAAATAAATAATACTTATAGAAGGATGCATCAAATACATATTACATAGGTCCTAATAGTTTGAATACAAATCTATATCTTAATGAGAATTGAAACAAGAAATCATTTTTTAACCAAGAGTAATGACTTAGGTTAGAAAAAATAATATTTTAATTTGCTGTATTTATTTGGTGTTACAATTAGTATTACAAAAAAAAAAAAAAAAAAATTGTCAGTGTCCGACAATTATTATTACTAAATAAGAAGTGTCAGTTGAGTAGGTAGAGAAGTTCAAAAAAGGTCATAAGCACCCCTCATATAGGCTTACATATGGCCCTAATTACAAATAGTATATAAATTATTTTTGGGTTTCAAAGCCTCTAATATTAAAGAAACTACACTGTCAATAATTTAATGTATTCTACTTAGCAAGGCTTTATAAGAAAACATTTTCAAATAATACTGTAGTAAAAAAAAAATCAATACGGAAAACTTATAGGTTATATTTTAGCCCAAAGTATTTGTTACAAACCACATCGTCTCCAGAATCTTCAGTATTTGTCGAAAGTTCAGAACTAGCTTGAGAAGGTTTCATTCTTTAGTGTTATTAACTATTTATAGATAATGTCATCAACATTTTTTTAATTAACTATTCTACTAAACAGTTTATCACAAAAGCTACCATAACCTCACTATTGCAATAATTATTCATTTATCCCACAATCATAACCCATACACAACATTTTTGTATGTACTATGGACTCAATGGGCTGTTTAGAGGTTAATTCCCGCTAAAACTTTACGTTTCTGTATTTTACTTTCCTGAAGACATACAACCATGAAGTTTATTGTATAGTTTGTTTTATATAATCTGTGTTGTTAAACAGTTGCATCTGAGAATAGAGAGTTTTTGTTTTAAATAACTTATCTATTACTACCGAAGATTAATATCGGAGTGAACCTAAATAACGAAATTCCTAAGATGCCGAAAGATTGACATTGTCGTATTAAAATTCATATATACATACATTTGAATACATACATGAAGGTTATTATTTTGATGGTCAAGGAGTGTTGACAAGTGTTTTTTTTCAAATAAATATGTCTTGTATATCTATATACAAAAATAGCCAAAGTCACTCACTCAATGATAACTGTATGTCAAGAACGACAAGGCCTAACTAGTTAAAATTTTGCTTGGTAACTGTCTTTATAGTGTACTGTACAATAAGGCTAACTAAAAAAAGCTTTTAAATTGTTTAAAACTGCTTTTTTCTAAAACATAAAAATCTATTATTGTGAAATTTGTCTGATGTTCACAAGAGTATGGCTTAACACATTTCAATGAAACTTTTTTAATTGTTATTTGTAACTGTGACAATATTTTAAGCAATATGAAACTCTCATACACTTATATAAAACAAAATTACAGGTACTAAAAATGTCTGATTTATTTTTCTGTTGGTTAAAAGGCCTATTATTCACTTTTCACTGGGAGATGACAAACTTTTAAAAATTCTTAATCAGCAAAACCTCTATTGTAAGTACACTTGCCTTTCCTGAATTTTGGTCTGCCCATGTATCTGTTTATTAGAGGGCTAGAACAATTGTTTAAAACCTCAAAGTTATCACAACATGATAATTATTTTATTTATAAATACTGTATACAATTTGTGATAAAAGTAAGAAGTATCCTACAGTAGTGTGTATACAATAAAAAATAATATTCAGTACTAAAATTTATAGATACAGTATATATTTTACAGCAAATCTAACTGTTTTTTAGACTAAATCTACTGTACATAAAAATAGGTTTAGTAGCATTCTCAATGTAGTAATATTTTACTTTATTTTTTGTAAGCTTGGCATTTTTTTATACAATGATTTTGATCAAAAATTAAAATCAATGATTTAATACAACAGGTAAGTAATAAGTATAATAATTTTGGAAATTAAATTCTCTCTGTAGGTTTAATTGCAAAAATATGTATTTGTGAAAATCTTTTCATTGAGTGAATTTTGTTAAACTTAGGAATTTGGTGGTTTAATTTTGAAGGAGGGTGGTGTTTTTTTGCATAAAGAAGTAGTTATGATATGACGTAAAATAGAGACCAATGAAAAACTGTCGTTTTAATTCATTTTTATTGGTTAATGTAAACAAAAGTTGTTGATATTTTTTGCCCTTAGTTGTGAAATATGCCAATGAATTGCATGTGTTTGTCAAGACTTACAATAATGAATGACATGGATTTATGTTGTCAGCAACTTACATATTTTAGTTTGAAAACAATTTGGGTTGTCTCTACCTCTGCTAAAACTTTAGCATGATGATGAGCATTGGTGTTTGTTAGGCTTCTCTTCCTCTTTAGGATATTGAAACAAATATATTTCATGTACAATTCTTTTACATTATCAGCATGCTATTTATGGAACTCAATAAAAATCTCTTAAGACAGTTTTTACAAAGTCAATTAATAATATGAATTAATTGATCTCTGAAGTCTGCCTTTGACAAAGCATATTATATAAAATTTATAAACCTAAAGCATGAGTGATTTAAATTTATGAAACCGTTTATTTCATTTAAAAAAAAGTTACAAAAGTTTTATTTGTAAATGCTCATTTTTTGACTGTTTAAAATATTTGCATGATATTAAGTTGAAGAGAGGATTTAATGCTTCAAAAAGACATATTTTTACTATTACTGTATTTAGATAAATCATTGCATTGAACATAAAAGTTTCTCACACACCAAAAATAAATCTTCCAATTCATTTCATGGTATTGTTTGTTAAAATTGTGTGAAAATGCAGTATGCAGTCCATCTTCTGTAAATATAGACTCTAATTTATTACAATAGTGAGGTATAACCAGTTAGACATTTTCGAAAAAATGTCCGCTTAGCCTATTACAGATTGCAAACAAAACAAACAGCATATGTTTCAAATGACAATCAAGGAATATTTATTCGGAATATAAGTAACAAATAATTTATTCTGATTTATATAAAAATATACAATTTCTGATTTACAAGGAGAATTTATACATAATATAAACACTCATTATCATAGAACTAATTTACAAATCCTGGGCAAAAACATATTGCACATAAAAGAGCACAACATGCAATGAGTGAAAGCAACTGAATAACTGTTTATAAATGGACAGAACCATTGCAGTAGATTAGCCCAGTATATCCAGTTAGGTGAAGGGATCAACTTCTTAAATGAAAGCCTTTTGTAACTATTCATTTATGCATTATTATTTTCAAATAAACAATGCATTAATATATAGATTGTGATTTAAATTTGAAATCACATAGTAATGTTGTGTAAACATTGCTTGCACTACTTAAACTGAAGTTTCATTACTGGTTTAGTATTTACAGTATGGGTTATATACTAAATTTTATTAAATGATCCACAACCTAAGTGTGTTGTCATTTCAACACATTATTTGAAAAAAATTGGAGAGATACTGTAATTGTTTTTTCTTCAGTGTCCGTATTACATTTACTCATTTTCTATAGTTACTGATGCATACTTGTTTTTACATTTCTGTAGTTATTGCATACTTGCCTTTACATTTGTGTAGTTACTGCATACCTGCCTTTATATTTTTGTAGTTACTGCATACCTGCCTTTATAATCCTGTAGTTACTGCATACCTGCCTTTACATTTCTGTAGTTACTGCATACCTGCCTTTATATTTCTGTAGTTACTGCATTCCACTTTTATATTTCCGTTGTTAATGTATACCTGCTTTTATAATTTTGTAGTTACTGCATACCACTTTTATATTTCTGTAGTTACTGCGTACCACTTTTATATTTCCGTTGTTAATGTATACCTGCCTTTATATTTCTGTAGTTACTGCATACCACTTTTATATTTCTGTAGTTACTGCGTACCACTTTTATATTTCCGTTGTTAATGTATACCGGCTTTTATAATTTTGTAGTTACTGCATACCACTTTTATATTTCTGTAGTTACTGTATACCTGATGTTATATTTCTATAAACACAGAACAGTCTGATTCCTAATTAATATGGATAAAAATTCCTTGTTACTTAAAAATGTATTATTACAAAGTTGATTTATACTTTTACAATATTTAGTATGGTACTCAACCAGGTGTATTTTAAAGGAGTAACACAACCAAAATTAGTTAAAAACTGCTTTTTATTGAAATGTTCATTACATTAATTTACTTTTTATTTTGATAAATCTAACAAAGGATTTAATAATTCCAGTGATTATCTTATTTAACACTTTAAAATTACTATTTATGATAAGGCACTCTGATCACAAAGTTCACAATATTTATTCATTTAAAGAAATAAATAAATACACACACACACACATATATATAATAAATCTACAAAAAGAATGTGTCTGACAATTAAGTTTGCAAAACTTGTTACCGTTTGGTGCTGAGTGCAACAAAGTAAAGGCAGTGCTATAGGAAGTTTTGAAAGTTTGATGATATTAAGGCTAATAATGAAAACATATTCTAAAACTGCTTTGAGGCTGGAGTAGATACTTTGAATGTGATCACAGCTGCATTCATACTAGCTTGATGGAAACAATATATCATTTATTTGTTCTGTTGTACTACATACAGTTAAGGAATAAAATATTTAGTTAAGAAAGGACAGTTGAATGACCTCTCCTATCTCACTGCTATTCTAACCTAAAAATGTTCTTTAATTGCAGTGTGAATTGTGTCGGCCAGAATGTAGCACACTATTGTCAATTGTAAGCAAGCAAATTTAATTGTCAGACTTTATCATTATTTAGTTTGTAATAGTTAAATAATTAATAATATGTAAACATATGTATTTGACCAGATGTGTCAAAATTATAAGGACTCTTATTAATTTTTGAACAATTAAAAACTTAAAATTTATATAATAAACAAATATGTGTTAATACTTTTGTACGACTCTACCTCACTTGTTTTTCTATGGTAACAGTAGCTTACAAATTTTAATTACTAAAATAAGGGGTTTTGACATATAATTTTGAAGCTCTTGCATGTCAAAACTATTGCCCTAAATGAAACAGACCTCCGTCAAAAACATAACTTTTCAATTTATTTTATGGGCACATGTGTAATGTTCTCATACTGTTTACAAAAATTTTTGTGTCACCGTTTTGAATACAATTTAGTAAATGCTGGTTTCAAACATGTTAATGTTGATATTGCATCCCTAGCTTTGCATTTAAATCGAATGCATCTTCAAAGAGGGTAATGTGGAGCATGGGGGTGGGGTCAGGACTCATTTCAAACAAAAATTGAGATTTGTTTTAATTTCATTTTTCTTAACATCCAGTTTTTTTAATGCCAGTTATATTAATGAAGACATTAATGATCGGCATTCACAGTGGGCTCACCAGTATGTTAGCCAAACTTGTGTTTTATGTTGGCTTGTTCAAAAATTTATAAGAGCTTTTAACACACACTTAATTTACACATCTAGGATATAAATCATTAAGTTATTCATAGCATAAACATATCATAATAGAATTAAAGTTAGATTATATATATATATATATATATTTAATCTATATATATATATCCTGTTAAAGTATATATATATATATATATATATAAATAAAAATATTAATAATACTAAGATTTAATCTGAGATACAAAGAATATCCTGTTAAAGTAAGAGGTGAAGTCAGTTCAACAATATTAGTTGTTTTTCTTACCAATTGCAATTTTAACCTTTTTCATTAGATTATTTGTATAACAAAGGAGTAAACATTATATAGTACAATCAGTTTGTTATTTAATCAAATGAATCAGTCAAATAAACCTAGCTGAAATATATCTCTATCCATCCTTACACATTTTTCAGCATTCTAGTTTTGTTAAGAAATGAATTTTCACTGAAATAAGACTTTTGTATTTGTATGAATGTTGCTCATTTAATATATAGGATTGTAGCAATAAACAATAATTAAGTTTAAATACTCAAGTTTAAAACTGTATGGACAATATATACCTCAATGGCAGAGAAGGAATAAATAATTATATATAAAAAAACAATGTTTCAAATCAACAGTCCAAACAATTTGTGAAAAAATTCTTTATAAATGTGTAATTATTAAGTATGGCAATTGATTTTAAAGAATTTATTTTAATGTAGACAGTATATACACAAGACTTATTGGAAAACGTGTGTACACTCCACTCAACCACACATTACTACTACTGATGTAACCTGCCAGCCATCTTGTCTACCTTTTGGATAATTCTTTTGGCTTCAAGTCTTACAAGTTCTTATGAGCATCACTAAAATGCTTTTTTGTGTGGTATTTGCCTGTGGAAATTCTTCCAAAAAAGAAAAGAACAAATATATAAAAGTTTCACCGTCTTTGCTTTTGAATAGAGGTAACTTTATATATCCTAGAAAACGGTTTATGAAGATCGAGAAGACCTGAGGACTCAGGTTCGATTCCAGGCCAGGGCTTAGCATTTTCATACGCTATAAATCATCCCATCATTTACATTAGCCTAAGTGTGCACAATAGTCGGACGTTAAAAAAAAACACTCAAACTTCCCCATAAAGAAGTTTAGGATTTAAACCGTTAAGCTGCAGTACTAGAAAACTTCAATGAAATCGATGCATGGCAAAATGAAATAATTTTTTCAGAGTAGTATTTCAATCCTATTTTGCACAGCTTGAAACTGGTTTCAAAATTGGTTTTCCTACTGACATTATTTTTAATGTTGTTAGCATGATATGTATACAACACAGTTTCGATATACAGTAATTAATTTTCTGAAATGAGATATTATATTTTAATGCTAATTAAATATAAGTTTCACCCACTTTCAAACCCTGAAAATTGAAGGAAATGGCTTCCTTCCAACCACAAAATTTGCAGGCTAAAGGAAATGTCTAAGGGAAAAAAATTTCCTGAAATCAATTTTATTAAAGTTTCTTAGTATAAAAAAACATGTAACTCACAGGTTAGATGGCTTACCACGTACAAAACATTAAGCACTGTACACTAGGGGTCTGATTAATTCAGGACAACAAATGAGTTATCCAATTATCACCTTATCAGATTACCAAATGTATCAGACTGGCAAATTAAATGCCAGACTATCAAGATTCTTCTGAATCTTACTGTTTGTGTTGCATGGAATTTGTGCTAAATTTTAAACTATATACCGGCTAATATAAATATAAAACATTTGGTCAACACACTTAAAGTCAAAGATGTATACTATATATATTTTTGGTAAATTGTTTAGGTTAGATAAATATATTAATGAATATGGTTATTTCAAATTTAAATTATAAATACAGTAGACTTGTGATTATCTGAGGTAACTGGGACCGAGACTGTATCACATATGGAAAAACTTGGATAAAACAGTTTATTTGTAAATGACTACAAAAAATGAAGCAAGTTTACTGCTAAAAAAAGTTACACACCAACAACTAAACATAATTCAGAAAGAAACTTGATTAGATTAAAACATGTGCAGTATTTTTACCTTATAACAAAATTATTTTCAGAAAAGTCTTTGATAGTTTTCTGGACTGTGGTGACAATGTCATTACTTACACTAAAATGACTTAAACATGATTAAGCAAATTTAACGGCAATTAAATTACCAAATGTACATAAAAAGAAAAACTCTTTTCCTAGAATCAGTATTGGTCAAAAAGTCTGAAAATGCCAGAACATTATTTCACATCAAATTCTTACATTATGATTGATGGAGGGTTAATCACATTTCAACCAAATAGAATCACGCATTCTAAAAATAGCAAAAACTTCGTTGCCGCTCCTAATTCTGATGTAATTTAAATTGTTATTATTATTTTTTTTTTATTGACACTGTCTTGATTAATTCGGACCTTTTGTTGACTGGTACTGGATGTCACGTAAAACTATGTATTTTAGCAGTAACGTAATCAGAAATGTACTTTAAAATTAACAACGGTTTTGATTTATTCTTCTAATACATCTATGTTATACGAAAAAGCTGACTTTGCCATCAGCGTCATCTTTAATACATACACAATATTTTTTATAGCTCTTTTCATTAATGCTACTAGTTGAAAAACAGAACTGCCTTGTTTCCTCTTTAACAGGTTATTCCTTGAATTAAGATTACACAATAATATTAACAAATTATTAATTAAACGTTAAATTGAAAATCTCAAGAAAAACCATATTATAGAATAAAAATTATACAGTTAGTGAATAATAATTATAATATTAAAGAATTTTACTGACCAAGATCTTAATTTTCTCTTTATCACACTCCTGCTGGCACCACTGCCAATACACTGAGTAAAATATTATTCATAATATAATCTCACATCCTCTTGTCCTCAGTGGTGAATGAAGACTGATTCCTAAAAACCCTTTCTTAAAATGACAAATAAAAAAAACCGCATGTGTCTTACTGCTATTTTATTAATAAGAACATCTCACGACCTACGTAGTGAATGGAAACTTGATTTCAGAAACCCTTTTCAAAATGTCAGATAATTTTTTTTTTTACATAATAAATATAGATTTAGTTCCACATCCAAAACTTAGTCAGATCTACATCCTTTAAGAAGAAGAAAGGAAATTAGGATTAGTACTAATTGAGATAATTATATATATACATTATAATATTAATTATATATATATATATATATATATATATATATATATATATATATATATATATATATATACACACCGCAGTAATCTGAACATTTGTTTGCTCGACCCATTTATATTACGAAGGGAATGCTAAAAACCACCAAAAATACACTGAAAACATTTTATTAACATTTAAAAATTATTGTTACTTTTAATGAAATATAAGTTATGGTACTGTGAACTCATAAAGAATTTATATAAGAAAATGTAACATGTGCAACAGTACATATTACTACCTACACGGGAGTGCAGACTAGCTGCACCTATCGAGATGATTTAGACGTCCCTTGTGGTACCCGAGTCTAACACACTTACAACACTACACTTATGACTTTAACACTTTACACTCACACTTACATTTAGGGAGGTGATAATAGCTTCAATGCGCTTTTTGCCTTAAAATAACAAAAAAAGTACATATTACTTGCTCGCTGAAGGAGGTCCTTCAAACTAGCATCGGGTTCAGATTACTGCGGCCTTGATGTATGTTTATGCGGTACTGATAATTCGCTCTTACCTATCAAACTGATATTGAGGATTATTAGTATAAATTGATTATTCCAGTACTTTTGCCTTCATTAATTTGAAAATATACAATTATTTTAGTTTCTTCTTCCAAGTTATCTTTTGAGTAAACAAATAAAATCGTTGCATTTCCATCGTGTTTTTCATGAATTTTGAATTTATTTACTTCCAAACTGTTTAACTTTAATTTATTTTTTATCATTAACAACACTTCTGTTTTGGTCATTTCCCCTTTAGTTTCAAAACAATATACTTTTCCATTTTCTCCTAAAATGTTAGTGTTTTGGCATTGGTCATTGCTCAGGGTCTGCTTTGTTTCAAATACTTCTTTAATTTTAAAAAAAAGCCTTTTACCATTAACGCTATTTACGATTTTATTGAAGAAATATTGTCCACAATCACAATCAATACCCAAAGCTTTATTATATTGGTCTAAATCAAATGATGGGTTTGAAATTTTTGCAGCATTTACTGAGTCTTTGTAATGGCTGATTTTGTCCATGAACTCCTCCACTATTACTGCTTCAAAACTTTCTAAAATGACTTTATAGTCCATTAAACTGCCACATTTGAAATCTGACACAATTGACTCTTCGATTTTAGCAAGCAGTTTACGAGTTTCACCCGATATTTCTTCATCATTTTCTTCCAACTCTAATAGACTTTGTTCTACATCAACAACTTTTTCATTAGATTTTCCTGAAGTAGTATTTAGTTCTAAAATTTCTTCGTTAAAATTTTTAATAATAGATTCTATTCGGTTGTCTAAATTCTGAACTGAAATACAGAACTGTGTTTGTTGCTCACTAGAAGCTGAGTGGAAATATTCGTTGAATTTAAGTTTCAAGTTTTTTATAACTTCCATCATGTGCTTTACATCATCGATAATTTGATTGAATAAGGAAGGTAACTTTTTTAGCAAGGATTGCATTAAACCTATAATGTCTTCTTCTTGAAATCTTGTATCTTTTGTAATCCAACATTTGATATCATGACCAATAGACTGATAACGGTAGAGTATTTCCTCAGCAACAGGCATTAACCCTTTTACAATCTTGTACAACATTCCAGCTACAAGTCCTGAAAAAATACTTTCACTTGTAGAACTTCCTGAATTTTCGTTATTTAATTTAGCCAATTTTGCTCTTTGTTTACTTAATCTTTTCCTGAGATTTCGTTTTTGTGTTTTTGTTAGTTTTACCTTTGTTGAGGCTCTTTCTGAAACTTGTACTTGGGACATTTGTGTAAGCATATTAGATGTCGCTTGAACAGAAGAAACAGCATTGTAGAAAAATAAAAGCTCGCAAGACAAATGGAAAACATCTAAGGGAGTAAGAGTACCTCTTATAAATTTCTCCTTACATAGAAGTAAATTATCAACAAAACCAAAACCATTAAATACTAATGAACTGGTGTTTAAGGCTTTCATTCCAAACACTGAAAGCTTTGATAACTGTTTACCGCTATCTACAATTTGTTTTGCCTTGCCAATTGCAGCTGCAGTGCCAAGTCCAACAGCAGATCCAGCAATGTTCAACCATGCATTTCTTGCTTCTCTATCGTCTAACTTAATACTCTGTTCATGTTTTTTTCGATCATACAAAGTAGCAACTGATCGCCCTGCATGGTAAACTGATGCCACTCCTATCACTGGCACTAAAATAGGAGCAGTAATAAAAATAGAAGCTATAGTACAACCAATCGCAGTACCTGTTGCCACTAAATCAACACAATCTGTAGCTTTACTAAGAAATTTACAAGCAGGTGATTGTAAGACCTGCAATTTCAATTCAGATTTAGAAGAATATTCTCCTGTACACGGTGCACAATAAGAACATTTTGGTAATTGGTTATCTTTTTTAAAATGTTCCCAGTTCTCGTAAACCCTCCCGTTTGTATCAACAAATATATTTCCTTTAGTGTTTACAATTCTAAAAACAGGAGTTAATGATATTGCATTTTTCCAATAAAGAATAAGAAATGTACAGGCAAAACGAACTGGATTACAATCACTGATGTAGATGATTTTTTCTGAGAGTGATTTTATCAGATCAAGGTCATCACTGCTGTAGCCTATATAGTAATTACTTAATGCTGGCATTTCTTTTGGATTGCCGCAACATGCAAATCCAACTTTTTTTTTCAGTAAAAATAAATCATTTTTATCAACTATATCCCATTTTCTTGAACCTAAAACAGAATTGAACTCCACTTGCTTAATACATGCTATCTTTATCCAATCATCTGCATTCTCCAATGTATCTTCTGCAAATAATAATAATAATAATAATAATAATAATAATAAAAAGAAATCAGATTAATCTTTGTAAGTAACATATGTAGTAAATAAGTACAATTAGGAAAAACTAAAAATTGAAAATGACAAATTTTTTATTATAATAAAAGATATATTTTAAGGGATTTTGACTGGGTGACGTGGAGTTTAGTATGTTCTTATAAATGCCCATAAACTTGTGTCCCTTGCCAACCATAAGTAATCTGGTTTAATTATAAACAATTAATTTTAACCTTGGCAGTAAACATTGCCAGGGCATGATGTAATAACAACACATAATAAAAGAAAAACCAATGATAACCTTGCATAAATTATTAAAAATCATAAATTCTTCCTTCAGACTGACGTATTTTCCCAAACATTGGAAAACTGCTAAAGTAATTACGAGGGCTATTTTTTTTTTTAAGGTCCGATCAGTCGCAAAATAAAAACCACAGTAAAAATCAAAAATTATTTATTTGTAACAAGTACTTTACATAATTATGCTATTTTTCTACATAGTCGTCACTCAGATTTAGACATTTATCATAGCGTGGTACCAACTTCCCAATACCCTCGTTGTAGAACATAGCCGCCTGTGTTTTCAGCCATGTTTGTACGCTGGTCTGCAGTTCAATGTCTGTGCCAAAATGTTGTCTTCCTAACCAAGGTTTCATGTGAGCAGACAGGTGAAAATCGGATGGAGCCAAGTCCAGGCTGTATGGTGGATGACCAAACACTTCCTATTGAAAAGACTGTAGGAGCGTCTTTGTTGAAGCTGCAGTGTGCGGCTGAACATTGTCATGGAGAAGGACAATGCTTGATGACAACATTCCTCTCCGCTTATTCTGAATTGCCCTTCGTAGACGTTGAAGAGTCACGCTGTATGAGGCTGCTGTAATGGTTGTGCCACGTTCCATGAATTCCACCAAGAGAACTTCATTTCGGTCCCAGAACACAGTAGCCATGCACTTTCTGTTGGAGAAGGGACGCTTGAACTTCTTTGGTTTACTGGGAGAGTGAGAATGCATCCATTGTTTGGACTGTTCTTTTGTTTCTTCAGTTTCGTAATGGACCCATGTCTCGTCCCCTGTGACAATTTTGTTCAAGAAAGTTTCTCCTTCATTGTGGTAACGCTGGAGAAACGTTAGGGAGGCTTCCATTCTCTGTTTTGTGATGGTCGGACAGCATCTTGGGAACCCATCTCGCGCACAGTTTGTGGTACGAAAAAAACTCGCTCACAATGGTGTAGAGAGCTGACCTTGAAATTTCAGGAAATGAATCGTTCAATTCAGAAATTGTGAACCGACGATTTTCTCGAATTGCCTCGTCCACTCGCTGAACGAGATCTTTCGTTGACACCGACTTCCTTCCCTGACCACCTGCATCATGAACATCTGTACGTCCTGCTTTAAAGTTTCGGCACCATTGTCGCACTTTGCTGTCACTCATTGAAGTTTCACCGTACACAGTACTTATTCGTCGATGAATTTCGGCTGCATTAAACCCCTCAGCCTGAAGAAATGGAATTACCGCACGAACTTCACACTTGGCGGGAGATGCTATTGTTGTAGAAATGTTTACGTCCTACCTACATGAACACAACTAAACGGAAGTGACGCGACGCGATTGACAGCCATACTAGAGACGCTGCGCAACACACCTGCGCACAGGTTCATCCGATTTTTACGGGAGTTTTTATTTCGCGACCGATCGGATCTTGAAAAAAAAATAGCCCTTGTATTATACCCAAACCAGGAAAATTGTCATATGAAGTTCCTTTGTATTGATCTATTACCTTGTTACTTGTATTGTTAAAAATAATGGAAAAACTAATTCTAAAAGGTTAATGAAAGTGGTTTAAGTCAGATAACTGATCCACTACACAAATTCAGTTTCAGAACAAAACACTTAATAATTGATCAAGTTTATTAACAGAAAAACATAACTGAGAAAACACTTGACGAAACGAAAGTCTGTGTGGTGATCTTTCTCGATGTTGCATGGGCTTTCAATCAAGATATGAAGACAATGACTGACAACGTTACCAACAATGTTTGATGCCTTTATAGAACCAAACCTCACAATTTGATTCAATAAGACCTAG
This sequence comes from Callitettix versicolor, assembly GCA_022606455.1. NCBI lineage: Eukaryota > Metazoa > Arthropoda > Insecta > Hemiptera > Cercopidae > Callitettix > Callitettix versicolor. The sequence continues at coordinate 62,607,117 of CM040184.1, forward strand.
TGTATAAACGAAGAAGGAATCATACTGCTAATGATAACCCTACAAAAATGATTTTTTACAGCTACAAGTTGATGCTAACAGGATTGGTTAAGCTGTATAGTTATTTATTTAAACTTTGTTTAAAATTAATTAAAGAAAAAGTATTTACAAAGATAGAAATTAAGTTAGTGTACAAAATTTCATTTATGGTTTGGGAGTAAATTAAATAACCCAAAGAACTCATATATGTTGGGTTTATTTTATTTTTTATTTTGAGCAGTAAGTTTCTTTTCTTTCAAATTTGACGAGTTATGATTTTAAAATATGACCTAAACTTGAGCAAAATGTTTAAATAGATTTTGGCCAACTTTGCAGTTTTTATACCTGTAGCTTCTAAACTGCATTTTTTAAATTAACTGAATTTGAGAAAGTTTGTGTAATGTTTTGCATCATTTATTTATACTGAATATATGCTGTAGTTTAACTAAGCTTTCGGACAAAGCATTTACATTTTTAGGCAGGTAAGTAACCTCTGTTAGCATCCAAATTAAAAAAAAAAAAATGTTCTGACTCACAAATTTAAAGGTCACAACTTTTGTATCGAATGACGTGGAAAATTATGTACAAAATAAAAATAATAAGAAACATACACTGTTGTTGCAGGTCTCTCACAGCAGTCTGTGGTCCCTATTGCCTGTTCTTATGACAGGTCCATCCCCATGAAAAAAATGGGAAGTACACTATCAGATCGCTTCCACTTAGAGAATGGTGTTCCACAGGGGAGTGTACTTAGTGTAACTCTGTTTGCTGTTGCAATCAATAGAATAACATCTAATGTACAGTCTCTTGTCCGATATTTGTGGATGATTTCGCTATCTATGTAAGCATCAGATATATGGCAACAGCTGAAAGAACTCTTTAGCTGGTAATAAATAGATTGCAGTCGTGGACGAGATCTACTGGCTTTAAATTTTCTCCTATTAAAACTCAGTGTATTGCGTTCAGTAGCCGTCGACAGATCCAAGCTCCTTTATTATATCTTGATGGTATACAGCTTCGGATCACTCCATCCGTTCAACAATAAAAAATATTGTTTGTGGGAACTAGGAAAAGTCTTTCTTTGTTTGTCTGTTTAAAGTTCTACCTCAATAACATAAGTGACAATGAATTTTGTTTTCATTTATTCATTATTGATGTGATGCTGAACTTGATCTTCCTGAGAGTAAAACATCAATTTTCTGCAAAACAGTTTGAAATATTGTGTAACCTACACAGACAGGCTTTTGTACATTAGCAGAGAAAGACTGCTGCAAATTCCTATTTTACCAGCCTATTTTGGCTGAAACTTTGTAATTCAGCTAAAGTTATCTACATTTGGCTAAAAACCTAAATTTTACTTTCTACAAACCATAAAAAGAAAAGACAGTTAAATATAAAAATTAAATTTGTCAATATTAACAGAGGTAAGCTAATGTTTCATGGCCCTTAGAAAACAAAAACGTGATTTCATTTTTTCAGAAGGACATGAAGGTCCTTCTGTATGTTATTGGTCCTAGAGCAAACATTAAGCCGATGTACTTTGATAGTAAAATAATGTATATTAGGGGGTCCTATACTAAACCTCAATGGGTTTATTAGTATTTATAGAAATGTTTTAATGTGTACCATGGTTTAGGACTGGTTGTGATGTTGGATTTTGTGGGACGCGTGATAAGAGGAACATGTTCATATTGATATATAACAGTATATTTTGCATCTCACATTAACTTAATTATAATTAAAAATTACTTTGCTTCTGCCTGGGATATAACCGAGGCATGTGAGGCATGAATGATAACTTATGCATGTGAGGCAACGTGATAACTACTACGATACGGAAACTACAAAGAAGTTCGACCTATATATATATATATATATATATATATATATATATATATATATATATATATAAATTAATTGTTAATTTAGCTTTGGTAGTTATATTAAAAGATCAGTTGTTTTATATCAATCTGTAACAATCTGTAAAGATCAGCTGATTTCATTGAACACCTGATAGGCTATAATAAGTTTTAGGTTATGTTGTTAAAAACTAGCTATGTTTATTTGTCATGTTTTCAATCAAATTATCATAATTAAAATGAAAAAGGAAGAGAAAACATGATACACGATTTTTATTTTTGGTTGAAAAACAGAATTTTTTTAGAAGTAATTGTTCAAATTTCATATATTATTTCAGTACAAAATTTATTAGGATTTAGAATTGTTAAATTTCTATTACAAATTGAGTTACTTGATCTACTCTCAAGGTAAGACCCAGAATAGGACCTTGAAATGAGTGCAAATCGTTATCTATAAACCTAACTTAGTACAAACCTCTTACAAGTAGTACTTATTGACCTTCTGCTGTAGTATGGTAAGATCACAATTTGATTGGTTGTTGAATTTGTGTGTGTGTGTGTGTGTGTGTGTGTGTGTGTGTGTGTGTGTGTGTGTGTGTGTGTGTGTGTGTGTCTTAGCACTCTATAGCATTCACACTTTTGGTCCCTTTTGATTCAAATTTGTCATGAAAATTGATTTTAGTAATAGCTATAGCAGGTTCTTTAAGCAGGAAAATCCTTTTAACAGTTTCACAATTTAATTAAGAAACTGAACTTGACAGGGGGCAAAGTTCAGTTTTAAAATTACTGCCAATGTAATATGAAAATTAATATAACATACTAGTTAATGCTCATTTGATTCAAACTTGGTACAAAAATCGATTTTGGTTATAGCTTGGACAGGACACATTCGTTAACTAACAAAACGTGTCTAAGTTTCAAAATGCATCCACTCCAAATCTTGCAAAATCATAACTTGTACACCTAAAAAAAAAATCTAATTTCACCATTTCATCAAAAACTGTGTAAATTAGAATTTTGAAATTTCAAAATATGTTGAAATTAAGTAATTGAATTTGGCAGTAGTTAGATTCATTACATTTTTACATTTTCAATGTCGGCCTAATTTAAAAGTAGGCTACATATGCAAATTTTAATAATGATGATGATGGTAAAATTATAATTTAAAAAAAAATTGGAAAGTTGCTTCTATCTTATCAGCGAGACAGCTGTGTTGCAATTATTGTTAATTAATATTTATATGGCAATTAAAAAAAACCATACAAATAACCTGGTAAAAGACATTTTTGGACTCGGGGTATCTGAATGTATCCATCAAGATGATTTCTTCCATGAGCACCATCCACATACTTTGTACGGTATGTAAAACATGAAGGTATGGCCTACTTGTTTGTTTGATGGCAGTCATGGTTTTCCTTTTCGTATTGTTAATGTTGTTATTTTAAATTTAAAATTTTACTTAATTTTGATTATGACGGTAAAGTGTGATTTTCAAATGGTTTTAAAATGAAAATAAGTAATGTTAGATATTTAGTTTTATCAAGTCAGTGAAATCATGTAAGTATTACAATAATACCTATGTGCTATGGTTTTTATTTATTTAATATAATTTATATATTAATTATAAATAAATTACTGTACAAGGTGTGTTCAGGAAGTAACGAGAATTTCAATTTTTTGAACAAAATATTTATTTATTCTTCTACATTGATGTTGTCGCCTTCAAAATAGTCCCCATTGGAGATTATGCACTTGTGCCAGTGCTTCTTCCAATCCTCGAAAAACTTTTCAAACTCGATCATTGAGATAGCCTTTAGTTCTTTCAGCGATGCTATTTTAATGTCATCTACGGCTGTAAAACGATGGCCCTTTAAGGTTCTCTTTATTTTTGGAAATAGGAAAGTCACATGGAGCCATGTCTGGCGAATATGGAGGCTGGGGCATCGTTACAGTATTGATTTTGGCCAAAAATTCACGAACAAGCAATGAAGTATGAGCTGGTGCATTATCGTGGTACAAAAGCCATTGAAGTACTGACCGTTTCACCTGGTCGCAAGAATTCATGATGCACTATGCCATTAATATCGAAGAACACAGTGAGCATAATCTTCACGTTCGACCGCACTTGTCGAGCCTTTTTCGGTCTTGGCGAGCCAGAATGCCTCCACTGGGATGATTGAGCCTTAGTTTCGACGTCATATCTGTAAACCCATGTTTCGTCACCTGTTATAATACATTTCAGTAATTCTGCATCGTCATTGACTTCATTTAGCGACTCCTGAGCAACTTCCATTCGCCGCTGTTTTTGTTCAAAATTCAACAATTTAGAACGAAGTTTGCTGCCATGCGTTTCATATACAAAACACTGGAAACAATGTCATGACATGATCCAACCGATATGCCAACATCATCAGCTACCTCTCTAATTGTGATTCGGCGATTGTTCATTCATATTTTTCCATTCACTTTTTCCACGTTTTCATCGGTTGTTGATGTGATGGGGTGTCCAGGGCGTTCGTCATCTTCAACGTCTTCATGGCCTTCTTGGAAACGCTTATACCACTCGTAAACTCTTGCTTTACTCATAGCAGACTTACCATTGGCCTTTGTTAACATTTCACACCCTTAGTTACACTTTATTCCATTTTTTACGCAAAATTTGGTGCAAATTCTATGATCCATTTCTTTTAACAAACGAAAATCACCGAGCTCATAAAAACATGTCTAACCTTAGTGGCTGTCACAGACAAAGTCAACAATGAAAACAGCTGAAAGTTTTATCTTACTTCAAGGGCACGTATACCAACAAAATAAAAAAAAATGTTTGACAATCGGACTCTCCAAGCCTGCAAAACTTTAAAATTCTCGTTACTTTCTGAACACACCTCGTATATAGCTATGTCATTAGTATTATTAAAAATTCATTCGCAGTAGGCTAATACAACTTCATAAATGTTTGTCATTTAGTATAATTAGATATTTTTTAGATAAATGTATAATTAATATGATACCACTTATCGCCGAACACTTTATTTAATGTAGACCAGTTTAAGAAAGAATCCAAATACTATCATTTTGCAAAAAAATATTAGAAATCCAAAAAAAAACACAGACTTAAAATAACTTAACAAATAGATTAGTAACATGGTTAGCTTTCCAACATCGGATATATGTCTAACAAAACTTTCAAATTTAGTAAAATGGAAAACCACTTCTTCGTTCGTAACCATTTCTTATTATCGATCAATTTATAAAACTACTTTCATGTAATTTTTGTACAGCATCGACCACGATTTGTCTATGCTCCATGCGATGTAAATGTAATGAATTCACAAAATTATACATATGTGACCCCCTATTTTAACATTAATTGATATGTTAGATTTATTTGTCAAAACCCATAGCTAGGCTTCTGAATATAGTTAAGAATAGGTATCTACAGTTTAACCAAAAAAAAAAAAAAAAAAAAAAAAAAAAAAAAAAAATTAATCAAAATACTTTTCTAATATTTTAAGGAACCAATTTCTGCCTTTATCTTTATTATAATAAAAGATAGATAGCAAACAAATAAAAGATTAAAACAAATGAAAAACTATTACAAATGTGGCTTAAAGTGATGTCAAACAATATGGGACTTGTTAAATGTTAATAACAGCAATTAAAAACAATTAAGGATTCAATTAAATTGTGCAAGTTAATGCATTAGAATTCTATGGTAGGGATACAACAATATAAAAGTATGTAAACAACTCAACAACTATTGTCTAATGTGCAAAATGACAAAAAATATATCCTTGCTTCGATTAAATGCGTTTAGTTTCAACAGTCAACTGCAATTTAAAAGCATCATTAGGCGCAGGTTATAAATAGACAACGTATGAACTAGCCTACTTGAATTAAAACTTTGAACACAAACGACAAATAATTTTTACTTACTTACCCATTATTATAAGAAACAAAAATAACAGATATAAACTAGCTGCAACTAATATATATTTACTTAAAAATTATAAATCATATAAATAAAATTATAACAAAACAAAAAACTAAAAATGTAATAACGTAAAACGAAAATCTTTCAAAATGTTCACTGGAGCTGACTTCTGCTGTGAGTACCCGACTTCAAGCGTACCAACAGCAAAACAAAAGTTTAAACTACTACTATTAGGACTAAGCCAGAATCACCTAAAAAAAATGTTTGCAGTACTTTGATATTGTCCTTTTTAAAACTGGCATAGAAATTACATTTTTGAAGGAAAATACTGTAATATAACTAAATAATTACAATTTAATATAATATTACTATTTAATTATGGACTGATGATTTTAATAAGCGACTTAATTATAATGAAATAACTTTTGTGGCTTATCTATGGAAAAATATGAATGGTTAGTACAGTAACTTGAACAAATGACGAGTGCTGTTCAATCACGCTCAAGTGATGTGACGTCAGAGGTGCTGAGTTCACGAACTCCACAATGCACGTTGATGTAAAATGCATAATCGTATTGTTCACAGATATGAGAATATATATTTACTTGTTACTTTAGATAACGTATTGTTTTTTTCTATACTCAGCTAATTTCTGAAAATCTTACTTTTACATTTCAAAGATCATTGGTATACAAATCTATCAAGTAATTCTGACTCACCTCTTGCATATTTTTTTAATAATGCCAATTTCTTCACACATCTGTTTCGCCTCAATCGTATTAGATTAGGACAGTGTTTTGTATGTTCAGTGAGATATTATTATTCAATGTTATCTTTTAATAGGTATCAATGATAAACTAAAACATTAATCTGTAGAAAAGAAAAAGTTTTAAACACGAAAACGTGCATTGTGATCAGTTACCCGAGGTTAATAGTCACAATGCACGTTTCATGTTTTTCTACATTGCGTTGCTATAGTATAATAAGTATATACTGAAGGTATTATATATAATCTCACCAAATACCAGTGCCATATTCTGCCAAGAACCGTGCAAACTGAAATTGACGCAAATGATGACATCACATTAAATGCTCTGTCAAACCATTTTAAGATATGAACTATAGGCAGTCCTGCTCAGTTCAAGGCTATTTACTTAGTTATATTGCGAAACATTACTTTTACTCTGTCTATAACTAACACTCCTATATTAAAAAAAAAACAAAACATTATCTGTATATAAACATCACTACTAATATAACTATATCATAAGAAAACCTATAAGTGACATGTAATGCCAATACAAAGCAGGTTATGAAACATAGTGTATTCTACACACTGAATAGCAACAAAACGTAGCTTTCTTTTTCTGACGTCACGTTGTTGTGATTACGAGCAGCGTGATGTATGTAATTATAGAACAGATTGGTAACACAATGATGTAGACCATTGTCGGTCTCTAGCGCTCCTAGTGAGTGTAGACCTTTCTTTTTCGCTGCAGTTATTACTAAACGTAGAATATTGTATTTTAACCCACTACAGTTTAAATAATGAAACTACTCACTGCAGTATTTAAAAAATAAATAAATAATTTTTATTTTAAATCTTTGAACATTACTTATCTTGATATCTGATTTTCTCTTTGTTTCTTACGGAAGTGATAATTTATTTTACACAATTTAAAAACTATTGTATAAGCTGTACTTAAAAGAGGTAACTGTGTGATATAAATTGTTAAATTTTGTAAACTTACAAATTACAAAACTAATATCAGGATAATTTTTGGTGTTTAAAAGTAAAACACTACAGGATAATAAAAGTAAAAGTCGTTTTATTTATTATAAAGTTAGCATAATAATAAACATATGTTATTATGTTACACGTTATTAATAAATTATATAACTCTCTGTTGTTATTTAATACAGAAACACTACAAAATTTGGATAGTAACAAAGTAAAAGCAATTCTTGTAAAACTTCTATTACACAATATAAGTAATTACTAATAAAATTTACATTTACAAAATTTACTTACATACTATTTTCTTAAAGATTAAATAAATACTAAATTTCTTTGTCTGAATTACTTTACAAATGATTTATTATATTAAATTTTCTCTTATTTCTAAACTTATCTACTCTAAGCCTATTTTTACATACACCACCAAGGTATACATACTCTATTCTGGTAATAAACTGGAAGTCTTGTTAATAAAGTTTGATATGATCATTGATGATGTTCAACAAACACTCCTCCATCCAGAATCTGATCTACTAAGATTGCAAAGAGAGTAACACAAGTGACTACCTTTTCTGTTGGATGTCAGTCTGTGTTCTCCCTCTATTCATTTTGTATACATAACTTTTGCATTAATGAAATCATCAGAAGGTTCACAGCAGAGACCAGCCCTGCAATCATCACACAATGTACTACTCACTTATGTCATACGTTGACATCAAGACCATGTTGCTTGGAATGTCTGATACAGCACCAGAAGCAGCAGGCCATGATTGTCATCATCTGTTATGAATTGGTCATCTGTTATGTAAGTTAGTGGTTACTTTCCTTCCAGAACAATCCAAAAAATGTATGTAAACTGCTCAAAATATTTACATCATCAGTCTCGCAATTACTGTTTTGTATCGAAACATTAAATCCAAGAATATTGATAATGCAGATTTTCAAAACACTCACAAACTGTGGGATTGAAATTAGATCCACAGTAATTACAAATGGAGCCAATTAAATTATCCAAAGGATCTTCGTTTATATTGTGAACACATACAAAGTTTAAGAGTAGAGAGTCAATTAAGTAGACCTACATCATCATGGCAGTTGACACAGAAATGATCCAGCCATCCTGTGAGGGGCAGTCTCATGGGCACTGTCTGTAGAACTCCACTCCTTACATTGCCTGATTGAAACTATCAGCAGACTTCAATTTAATTGCATTCTTCTAAAATGGAAAATTGGCACTGTCCTTCTGAAGAAAGGTTCTCAAGCTTTTACCAACCTTAAAGTTGGAAGTCTTAAAATTAAAAGAATGAAAAATGTTGTAACATTATAAGCTCTTCTATTTTTATGATTTATTAATTAACCAACAGCCTAATCACGTGTGAAGCTCCTTTATTTTTATAATTTATTATTTAGGCTGCTCAAAGTAATCACATGGGAAGCTATTCTATTGTTATGATTTATTATTTAGGCATCAAAGTAATTGCATATGAAGCTCTTCTATTTTTATGATTTATTAACTAACCAACAGCCTAATCACTTGTGAAGCTCCTTTATTGTTATAATTTATTATTTAGGCTGCTCAAAGTAATCACATGGGAAGCTATTCTATTGTTATGATTTATTATTTAGGCATCAAAGTAATTGCATATGAAGCTCTTCTATTTTTATGATTTATTAACTAACCAACAGCCTAATCACGTGTGAAGCTCCTTTATTGTTATAATTTATTATTTAGGCTGCTCAAAGTAATCACATGGGAAGCTATTCTATTGTTATGATTTATTATTTAGGCATCAAAGTAATTGCATATGAAGCTCTTCTATTTTTATGATTTATTAACTAACCAACAGCCTAATCACTTGTGAAGCTCCTTTATTGTTATAATTTATTATTTAGGCTGCTCAAAGTAATCACATGGGAAGCTATTCTATTGTTATGATTTATTATTTAGGCATCAAAGTAATTGCATATGAAGCTCTTCTATTTTTATGATTTATTAATTAACCAACAGCCTAATCACGTGTGAAGCTCCTTTATTGTTATAATTTATTATTTAGGCTGCTCAAAGTAATCACATGGGAAGCTATTCTATTGTTATGATTTATTATTTAGGCATCAAAGTAATTGCATATGAAGCTCTTCTATTTTTATGATTTGTTAGTTAGTAAACAGTGTAATCTCACATGAAGTCTTTTCCATTATTATGAATTATTATTTAACTAACAGCGTAATCACACATGAAGTTCTTCTATTTATATGATTTATTATTTACCCAACAGCCTAATCACATGTGAAGCTATTCTATTGTTATGATTTATTATTTAGCCAACAGCCTAATCACATGTGAAGCTCTTGTATTATGTTTGAATACTTAATAACATAATCATATGATAAGCTCTTTTACTTTTATGATTTGTTTTTAGCCAACAGTGTAATCATATGTAAAGCTATTTTATTAATGTTATTTATATATTAGAAAACTACATTTTTGATATTAAGAAAATGAACAATTTGAAATACAGATAATATTAATGTTTATTTACCTTTTCTCTGAATGGTACAAGCTGATTCCCTGAATGGTCAAAAGTGAAAATAAAACAGACTTACATGTGACAAGGAAAGTGATCACAATTAACCAAAAAAATGAAAACAAAACATAACCAAAAACTTTGCGCAAATTTTAAAACATGTTTTTAAATTATTTAATAGAAGTTCAAGTTACACACTTTAGGCACTCTAACAAAACATTGACCGATGTGTTGTGTAGCCTTACAAACATGCCTACCTGCACATTTACATGTCGAGGCACTTCCAAACTTATAATTTGATATTTATAGTCTACAAAAAGAGTATGTTCTTATTACAATTGTTTTGTTTTTTCTAAACAACAACGATCGAAAATTCAAAGAGTATTTTTTGCACATCCATCTCATTTCCATTTATGTGATGAATGCGTTCAATCTGCAAACTGACAGTCCAAGTTATTTCCTCAATCAATCACTCTTCCTTGCTTCCTATATTTGCACTTAATTCCAGTACAGGATAACACTCCTCATTTATATTGGAAATTGTTAAATTAAAACAAAGTTTAAGGTTATTTTTTTTAGGATGCTTAAATGTTTGTTGAGAAAACATTTATTTGGATAGTAACACATCCTTTACTATGTCTATAACTAACTCCTATATTAAAAAAAACAAAACATTATCTGTTTTTGTGCTGTTTGTGTTCTTAAGCACAACATTATGCAATTGATGTACGGAATGCTATTAATGGTAGTACATTAATAAACTACCATATAATGTAGTTTATTAAGTTTTCTTATAACAGTCTCAAAATAATTTTTAGAAACTAATGTTAGTTTTATAAAATATTTTGTAAGTGTATATACACACAAAGAAACCATTTTTTGTTGTTATTTTAAAGCGAAAAGCACATTGAGGCTATTATCGCCTCCCTAAATATAAGTGTAAGTGTAAAGTGTTAAAGTCGTAAGTGTAGTGTTGTAAGTGTAAGTGTGTGTTAGACTCGGGTACCGCGAGGGACGTCTAAATCCTCTCAATAGATGCAGCTAGTCTGTACCACCCTGCGGGGGCAAAACAAAAAATATATATATATATATATATATATATATATATATATATATACATATAAAACTGTATACATACATATTGTAAACTGTTGTACATCCATTTGGTATAATTTGTTTCTAAAAGAAATATTGTTCGGACGTTTGGCCAGAAAAGTCTTCATCTTTAAGGCTGTTTTCGCTCCAAGTTTGAAGTAAAACTGAAGGAACCTTTCACCTGTTAGCTCCTTTTATAAACTCCGTATGATGCAAGTAGAAAATCGGCAAACTTGATATAGCCTATATGCGTATTTTGCAACGAGAAAACTGGCTCTACACCCACGTTCCACAGGTGACGCTATCTGTTTTTAGATTCTTTGAATTTAATTTCCGTCTGTTTGAGGTTTTGTTAGTTTTGTAATTTATTTTTTTCGTTATACACAAGATATATATAAGAAAAAATAGTCACCTACTCGTTAGAGACGACATTTATCTCAAAGGAACAGGAATTTTCCCTAAACAACTTGTGACTTGCTATTTAATTTAATTTAGATATTTGGTCATCGATCGCTTACGGAAAAATATCTTTACAACCACAGATAGATGAATCGACCTAGCGGAACTTTATTTAGATACATATTTGAACTTACCTTGTTTTCGAACATTTTCAGTGTAGATTGGTTCCAAAAGCAGTCGGTTATCTTCCAGCTTCTTATTCGTCCCATTTATGTTTTATCTGTGGTCAGGAAACTTTGTCTACTGATATTAGGTTCGATGTTCCTTGTTGTCGGTGCGAAAACCTACTTTAGATTTCCAGAAAACTATGTTCTCTGGATATTTCTTAATTTTTTTCAAGATTCTACTGGGGGGGGGGCGTTTTTTTGTAAGGACTTATCAAACAAATTAAAATACGGGACCAATATTTCATTGGTCAGATCCTGGGTTTGATCAGATTAAATATGAAAGTAAAATTATTTTTATGCATATAGACTTTATATTGATCCCTTTACAAAAATAAAATTTTAAATTTAAATTTCATAACCAAACTTTAGTTATTTTAATTATATGCATTAGCGATATTTTATAAATTCAGCATCCTTAGTCAATTATAGAAAATGTACAGAATTAATTACTTCTAAATTTACAGTTGCGTACAAGTCTAAATTTTAATTGTTTATATTTAATTATAATACAGTATTATATACATTGTTATGTATTATAACAGAAAAAAATTAATATATAGTCCCGAGCTGTGGGTAAACTACACTTACATGCCAAGTTAAAAAACAATTGGACAATTTGTTTATTTTCAATCCATATAGGCTACACATCCATGTAAGACAACGAGATCTATTTGTGATCATCTCTAAATCTGTTTTTTCAAGATCTCTGTAATATCTATCATAGCCTACTTTAAATATTGACAGTAAAATGCAATAAAATAGTTTATTTATTTATTACGAACCTCTCAATTATTAGGCCTACACGATAAAACCTTATTTTAAATACTAGGGTTGTCCGTAAAATAAGGTTCCCAATAATTTTTCACAATGAAAAACATGTTTATTTGCATTGAATAATACATTTTTGGAAAGCTTATACTTTTTTCTATTTTTCGACATAATCGCCGTTGAAATCGATGCATTTTTGCATACGGTGAAACATCTTTTGTATGCCTGAGTCGAAAAACCCTCCCGCCGCGCCGCGAAGGTAGCTTAAAACTTCTTCTTTCAGCTCCTCTCCTGTACTGAAATGCGTCCCACCTAAGTGTTTCTTCAAATTAGAGAAGAGATGGTAGTCACTTGGGGCTACGTCCGGGCTGTAGGGCGAATGTGTGACAATATTCCATTCAAATTTGTTGATGAGATCTGTTGTTACATGGGCGGTGTGCGGACGAGTGTTGTCTTCATGGGAATAAACTCCCTTCGTGAGCATGCCTCTCCTCTTGTTTTGAATCGTGCGGCGAAGGTTCCTTAACGTCTCACAGTAACGATCAGCATTGATTGTTGTGCCGGTATCAATGAATTCGCACAACAATAAACCCTTTCTGTCCCAAAACACGCTCGCCGGCAGACAGTGTTTGTTTGAACTTCCGCGGCTTCAGCAACTCTGGATGTTTCCACTGACGTGATTGTTCTTTCGTTTCCGGTGTCGTGTAGTGTACCCAAGTCTCGTCCCCAGTGACAATGGAGTCCAAGAATTTCTCGCCATGGTTTCGTAGGCCTGAAGAAATTCGTGGGCCGCATCAATCCGTTGCCGTTTGTGATATGCTGTAAGCTGTCTTGGGACCCATTTTGCACAAACCTTGCTATACCCAAAATGGTCTGTCAAAATTTTATTAATCCAGGTCTTGCTGACATAAGGGATCATCTCGGAGAGCTCCCGAACAGTCACCCTTCGATCGTTCAGCATTGCTTCTTCCACTTTCGCAATCGTTTCGTCCGAAACGCTGTTCGTCATGAATATCTGTACCTTTGAATTCTCTGCACCATTTGCGCACGTGTTTTATGCTCATACATTTTTCTCCTCAGACTCCACACAGTTGGATATGAATGTCCACCGACGCAGTGTTTTTTGCTCACAAAAAACAAATCACAGAGCGTAATTCGCACCTGGCGGGAGACAGAAAAGACAACTCCATTATTAACGGCTACCAAGCCAAGACTGAGCGTTACAGACCGATCGCGGAGTGGGGATTGGGAGTGGAGGAACCAAGCTGCAAGCCAAGGTCACCGGATCCCGCCTAACAACGTTCGCAGCGGCTATAGCCTCTTGGAAACCTTACTTTACGGACAACCCACGTAACTGTTACTACATATTTTTTTTTGATGAAGTGTTCAAGTTATTAATATTGTTTCTACTGAAGATATTTGCCGGAAGCTTCACACATAAAAGTAACGGATAAATCTATATGTAGACATTTGCTGAAACCTCATTCATAAAGGTAACAGGTAACTCTATTTGTAGACATTTGCCGCAAACTTCATACGTAAAGATAACGGTAAAAATGCAATAAAATTGTTTATTTATTTATTACAAACCTCTCAACTATTAGGCCTACACGATAAAACCTTATTTTAAATAGCTATCTGTAATAATGGTATTCATGGCTATTAAATCTAAAACAAAAGTTTCTTTTTTGACTCGGTATTTTTCTTCAGAAAGAAGAATTAAGCAATTAGAAAGTTTTTAGTTAACCTTTTCAGAAAGTTGGCCAAAAGCTCGCCTCAGCTGTCTGTGTTGACTGTGCAATACTAATTGGGTTAGAAGTTTACACAAAAGTTTCCTTTATTTAATAAAGTCTTTAACTATAAATAAATGTCTTTCCAAATCAATTTATGTTATCACTAAAATAAACATTGAAATTCTCTTTAAACTTTCTCTCTCTATTTTTCTTTCTCTGTTTTCTGTTTTATTTAAAAGTATGATTATTATTTTGTATTATTTTCTTTTTTTTAATTTTTGTTACATTATGAAATATTTCATTTGTTGAATTAGTCTACGGTTCTTTTGTTTTATTAAAATATAAATTATAATTATAAAATTAAAAATTTTATTTTTATTATTAAATTTGTTCTATAGTTTATATTTTTGCTATAAGTTGAGAGAGGACCTAATGGCTCTAACTTCTAACTTTGGATGGAAAATATTGATGCTATACTGATTTGACTTTAACAAATAGTGCATTCAATCAAGCTGTTTGTTTGGAAATATCTTTGTACAGGTTAATTTTACCTGAAACCTTTTGTAATATCCTCAAGATTGTTCGCCATCCACTCCAAACCTAAGGAGATTGTTTAGGCTTACTAATTGTTTAATTAACGAATTGGCAAATTATTAATAAATAGATATAACAATTAAATAATTGTTGGGGAAATAATTGCTGTTTTGTTGCGAAAATATAACTGAAGGAGTTTTTGAGGTCGCTGATTACCAATTCAATGTTAAAAAAATATATATATGAAAAATCAATTCGCAACACTGTTTTTAAGCTGAGTAAGGAATTTAAATATATTGGTGAAAGACATATGTCTATATTTTTTTTGTAGCGAAATCTAGACCAAATGAGGCAGATATTATTAATTGGATAACCTAGAAAAATGTCTTCAATTCAATATTAGTTTAACAAAATGAAATATAATGGAAATTTGAATAGTTACTTATTTACTAGCGATTTTCTAATACACAATAATCTATTCGAGAGAGCATCATAGTGAGACTCAAATCCGACCTTTACCTTTAATTACACTTTTACTTTTAATAATTTTACCTTTAATAACATATTTACCTTTATTCACACCTTTAATTTAGTTCCACCTTTACATTTAATACCACTTTTATCTTTAATAATACCTTTATCTCTAATAATACCTTTACCTTTAATAACACTTTTATCTCTAATAACACCTTTACCTTTAATAACACCTTTACATTTATTACCACCTTTACATTTAATAACATCTTTAACTTTAATACCACTTTTACCTTTAATACCACCTTTACCTTTAATAACACATTTACCTTTAATAACATCTTTACCTTTAATACCACCTTTACCTTTAATAACACATTTAAATTTAATACCACTTTTACCTTTAATAACACCTTTACCTTTAATAACACCTTTACCTTTAATAACACCTTTACCTTTAATAATACCTTTATCTCTAATAACACCTTTTCCTTTAATAACACCTTTAGCTTTAATAACATCTTTACCCTTTAATAACACCTTTATCTCTAATAACACATTTTCCTTTAATAACTTCTTAAGCTTTAATAACATCTTTACCTTTAATAACACCTTTTGAGGGTGGTAGATAAAATATTTACATATATTTATTTTCATATTATTTTATAATTAAGTATATTATTCTCTAACACAATTTATTATTTATTATTTTCTAGCATTGTCTCTTAGCTTGTCTTTTTTCCGTTCTTACAGTACACTATTTAGACTAAAGAAGAAATGGCGACGGGGGATCGGCGTTAAGAAAAAGTGTAAATCTTACTTACTTCAAATCTCGACCCTGAGATGCGCAATTCAGAGACGCAGTAGACTGACCGGTGTTTAAGGACAAATTGACTATCGTGTCCTCACATCATTTTTAACTTCATTTCCCCAAATTATTAAGACTGGATTCTGTAGTTAACTCACTTGCTTATGTTATCTTCCCATACTACTTCTTTACCTCTTTCTTCACCTCTTTCTTTCCGTTGATCTTCATTTATAATTATTCTATTGTATTGTGTCTGTGTGTACTCCGTCCTGCAATCCTGTCTTAATTCCTCGCCATTAACATCTGTACACATTGTTGACAGCAACTTGGATAAGTTCGTTATCCAGCAAAATTCATTCGTTCGTTTCAATATGTCGGTTATTTAAAATTTTCAAAAACATATGACTTTTAGTAATAACTTTTGTTTTAAAATTCCGAGATCATTAAATTTGTATAAATTAATATTTAAAAAAAAAAACAATTTCTGTTATTGAACCAAAAATAAAAATCATATATCATGTTTTCTCTTTTTTTATTTTAATTACGATAATTTGTTCGAATACACGACAAATTAATAGCTAGTTTTTAACAACATAACCTGAAACTTATTATAGTATATCAGTTATTCAATGAAACCAGCTGATCGTTACGAATGAATATAAAACAACGTATTACATATACCTTTACTATTACATATTTATCAAAATTAAATTAACGATTCGTATACTTATCGTATATCGTTCAAACTTCTTCGTAGTTTCCGTAGTGTAGTGGTTATCACGTGCGCCTCAGACGCACAAGGCGGAAACACAGGCAATTTTAATTATAATTAATTTAATATGACATATGCGACTCGAGATAAATACTATATATCAATATAAATTTGTGCACTCGCATCACGTAAAATCCACCATCACAACCAGCCCTAAAATATGATACGTATTAACAAGAAATTAAACCAGACAGGATTAATCTTTATTTTCGTAGTTAATAATTATTTATATTTTATTTATTTATTTGTAGTTATTTACGTAATAATAAAGATTCTAACGGTGATTACGTTGAAGAAATCATGTTTTTTTAAAAAAAGTTATTCATTCTAAAAAAAAAGTGTTGAGAGCCGTAAAAAGTATGACTGGGTTTTGTACGACAATGAACTTATCTCTTCCAGTATTAAACATTAAACATCACATTTCTTTGTCAAAGATCTTTGAGAAAAGTTTTTTTTATAAAATCTTTTTTTTTGCCAAAGATCTTTACAAAAAAATGTAATCCATTATCAAGACAGTTTAAGTGAAAAGTTTGATTTTTACTTATCGAAATGTTTACGCAATACAAATGTTAATTTTTGGAAATTCGTTTGCACCATGTCAACCAGACGATTGTGGTCCGCGATAATTTATCGCTTGCTTAACGAAGTTCTCAGTGGATAGCCCGTAGCTAATAAATAAAGTTTCAAAGTTTATAGACGTTTGGAATCAATCAAGTGTTAATTCTGAGCTCAAGAAACAAAGCTGAACTCTGAAATTAGATCTTACACTTCGATTATAAGTTATATTCTGAGATCAGAGCACAAGGGATTTCATACTGGTAGAAGCGGACGTGCAGGTAGGCTGATATGTTTTACAGAATACATTATCAAACTAAAGACAGCAATAAAATTATTTTGTTGTGTATATAAATCTGCCTTTCCTAGCCTC
Organism: Callitettix versicolor; assembly: GCA_022606455.1. NCBI lineage: Eukaryota > Metazoa > Arthropoda > Insecta > Hemiptera > Cercopidae > Callitettix > Callitettix versicolor. The sequence goes on from CM040184.1 coordinate 62,624,929, forward strand.
AAGCATTTTATATTTGTAGTAACGTTTCGAAACTCATTATCAAAACGTTTTGCTGTACTGCTCCCCTTAACATTGGTTAAGGGTAATATACGAGGTGTGTTCAGAAAGTAACGAGAATTTTTACATTTCGCCGTCTTGGAGAGTCCGATTGTCAAACATTTTTTTAATTATGTTGGTATACATGCCCTTGAAGTATGATGAACTTTCAGCTGTTTTCATTGTTGACTTTGTCTGTGACAGCTACTAAGATTAGACGTGTTTTTCTGAGATCGACGATTTTCGTTTGTTAAAAGAAATGGATCAAAGAATTTGTATCAAATTTTGAGTAAAAAATGAAATAAAGTGTAACAAAGTGTGTGAAATGTTAACAAAGGCCAATGGTGAGTCTGCTATGAGTAAAGCAAGAGCTTACGAGTGGTATAAGCGTTTCCAAGAAGGCGGTGAAGACGTTGAAGATGACGAACGCCCTGGACGCTCCAGCACATCAACAACCGATGAAAACGTGGAAAAGTGAAAGAAATGGTTATGAACAATCGCCGAATCACAATTAGAGAGGTCGCTGATGATGTTGGATAATCGATTGGATCATGTCATGACATTGTTTATAATGTTTTGTGTATAAAACGCGTGGCAGCAAAATTCGTTCCAAAATTGTAGAATTTTGAACAAAAACAGCGGCGAAAGGAAGTTGCTCAGGAGTCACTAAATGAAGTCAACGACGATGCAGAATTACTGAAACGTATTATAACAGGTGACGAAACATGGATTTACGAATATGACGTCGAAACTAAGGCTCAATCATCCCAGTGGAGGCATTCTGACTCGCCAAGACCGAAAAAGGCTCGACAAGTGTGGTCAAACATGAATGTTATGCTTACTGTGTTCTTCGATATTAACGGCATAGTGCATCATGAATTCCTGCCACCAGGTGAAACGGTCAATAAGGAGTACTGCCTACAAGTTCAACTCCGTTTGCGTGAAGCAATCTGAAAAAAAACGCTCGGATCTGTGGAAAAACAATTCATGGCTTTTGCACCAGCTCACACTTCATCGCTTGTTCGTGAATTTTTGGTCAAAAACAGTACTGTAACGATGCCCCAGCCTCCATATTCGCCAGACATGGCTCCGTGTGACTTTTTCCTGTTTCTAAAAATAAAGAGAACCTTAAAGGGCCGTTGTTTTACAGCCGTAGATGACATTAAAAGCGCATCGCTGAAAGAACGAGTTTGAGAGGTGTTTCAAGGATTGGAAGAAGCGCTGGCACATGTGCATAATCTCCAATGGGGACTATTTTGAAGGCGACAACATCAATATAGAAGAATAAATAAATATTTTATTCAAAAAATTAAAATTCTCGTTACTTTCTGAACATACCTCGTATATAGGCCTAATAAATATAGGTTAAAAAAATCGAACTGACTACAATATGAAATTTGGCACACACCTTCTTCTAAGGTCCTAGCAGCTCGCTAAGCTACGGGTTTACAAAAATCCACCCCTAAAGTTTTAAAATAGGGTAAAAACAAAAGTTACATTTTATTTCCATACCGCCATATCAAAAAGGCGTAGGGAGTTCAAATTTCGTACACTGGTTTATCTTAGGCTTTCAAGGTGCATGAAAAAGGGATTTTCCAGAATTCCACCCCTAAAGCGTTAAAATGGGGTAAACAATAACTTTACATTTAATTTTTCTATCTCTACATCCAAAAAACGAAGAGAGCTGTCATTTCGCTCGAATTTGGAAATGCTCAAAAAACGTATTTTACAAAATTCTACCCCTAAAGAGTTAAAATGACGTAAAAACGTTACATTTTTCTTCGAATATTTAGATAAAATAGCATAGGAGCTGAAATTTTGTAGTCAGATTTATCTTACGCACAGGTTTATTTGAAATTGTACAAGAAGGGGTTTTCCAAAATGCCACACCTAAAGTGTTAAAATGAGATAAAAACGAACTTTTCATTTCCCCCTCGTATTTTTCCAGATTGTAGAGAGTTAAAATTTGGTTCATAAGTTTATCGTAGACTTTAAAGGTGATAAAGCGTAGTTTTTCAAAAATTCTACCCCTAAAGAATTAAAAATAGCGTAAAAACGAAATATATATATTATATCTCTAAATCTCTAAATGTAAAAGATGTAGGAAGCTGAAATTTCATGTATAGATTTATTATAAGCTTTGAAAGAACACAAAACAATTGTTTTCAAAAATTCCGTCCCTAAAGAGTTAAAAGGGTGTAAAAACTAACTATACATTTTATTTTTGTACCTTTACATTCAAAAGTCGTAGAGAGCTGAAACTGCGCATCTTTAGATTTGGAGATGCTCAAAGAAAGCGGTTCCCAAAGTTCTACATCTAAAGAATTGAAATGGTGTAAAAACTAATTTTAAACTTTATTTCTTTATCGCAGATTTAAAAAAATTTAAAAGTGCATAAAGTAAAGTTTTTCCAAAATTCCACCCAAATAAATTTAATGGGATAAATTTGTATTTTAATGGTTCGTAAGTGATTGCAAACATATCATTTCAAACATTACAAAACTAAGGGCTTATGCCGACCACGCTCGATAACATTGAGTGAGTCTACGACTAACCATCGCACGAAGACCAGCACTGTCAGGAAACAGGTGACGTATAGCAAGGTAAGAATTACAGTAGAAGCATTCAAAAAACTTAGAAATTGGGCATTCCAAATCCTTAGATTATTTAGGATACCGAGAGCTCGACAACAGCGAACACTAAGAAACCTAAAAACTTCCTTATGTTCGAGAACATTGAGCCTCTAAGAACTTCCTTACGCTCGAGAATATTGAGCGCCTAAAAACTTTCTTATTCTCGAGAATATTGAGCACCTAAAAACCTCCTTACGCTCAAGAATATTGAGCACCTAAAAACTTCCTTACGCTCGAGAATATTGAGCCTCTAAGAACTTCCTTACGCTCGAGAATATTGAGCCTCTAAGAACTTCCTTACGCTCGAGAATATTGAGTACCTAAAAACTCCTTACGCTCGAGAATATTAAGCACCTAAAAACTCCTTACGCTCGAGAACATTGAGCACCTAAAAACTTCCGTATGCTCGAGAATATTGAGCCTCTAAGAATTTCCTTACGCTCGAGAATATTGGGCACCTAAAAACTTCCTTACGCCCAAGAATATTGAACACCTAAAAACTTCCTTACGCTCGAGAATATTGAGCACCTAAAAACTCCTTACGCTCGAGAATATTGAGTACCTAAAAACGCCTTACGCTCGAGAATATTAAGTACCTAAAAACTTCCTTACGCTCGAGAACATTGAGCACCTAAAAACTGCCTTACGCTCGAGAATATTGAGCCTCTAAGAACTTCCTTACGCTCGAGCATATTGAGCACCATAAAAACTCCTTACGCTCGAGAATATTGAGCCTCTAAGAACTTCCTTACGCTCGAGAATATTGAGCACCTAAAAACTCCTTACGCTCGAGAATATTGAGTACCTAAAAACTCCTTACGCTCGAGAATATTAAGCACCTAAAAACTTCCTTACGCTCGAGAACATTGAGCACCTAAAAACTGCCTTACGCTCGAGAATATTGAGCCTCTAAGAACTTCCTTACGCTCGAGAATATTGAGCACCTAAAAACTCCTTACGCTCGAGAATATTGAGTACCTAAAAACTCCTTACGCTCGAGAACATTGAGCACCTAAAAACTTCCTTATGCTCGAGAATATTGAGCCTCTAAGAACTTCCTTACGCTCGAGAATATTGAGCTCCTAAAAACTTTCTTATGCTCGAGAATATTGAGCACCTAAAAACTTCCTTATGCTCGAGAATATTGAGCACCTAAAAACTCCTTACGCTCAAGAATATTGAGCACCCGAATCCTTGCTTCCATAAATTTGCGCAGCTATTAAATTTTAAAACAGAAAGTCCCTTTTGGCGATGATGACTTAAACGTGCTTGAGGAAAATCACGAAATACCGATCTCTCAATGAGCCCAATTTTGACTGAGTCAAAAGCCTTTCCTTGAAGTTGAACCCTGGACGAAGCCTTGAATGCCGTCAGCGTTATCCGGTAGCTTTACAGGTTTGAAGTACGAGTTTGAGTGTATAAACATAAAACTCAATGCAATGTTTCTGTATCTGTAAAAGAAGTCCTGACTGACTAACTCATAACCGACGTACGTAACTGGAGACTTGATTTTTCAGGTTACCTTCATTTTATTGTGTTAGCGTCCACAAAGAATATATTTTCTAGGAGGTATAAAGCTTTGTATTGGATTTTATTGAAACCCAACATAAATAGACCTACTCTATAACAAATGTAATAAAACAAGTGTTTCAGCATTTTCTAAAATTAAACCCCTGAAGGTAATCTATTTATTTTTACATAAAATAACTTCTTATGGGTCGTTCGGAATCTTAGAAATTGGGCATTCCGAATCCTTAGAGTATTTAGGATTCCGAGAGATCGAGAATAGCAAACACCTGGAAACCTAAAAACGTCCTTACGCTCGAGAATATTTAACCTCTAAGAACTTCCTTACGCTCGAGAATATTGAGCACCTAAAAACTCCTTACGCTCGAGAATATTAAGTACCTAAAAACTTCCTTACGCTCGAGAACATTGAGCACCTAAAAACTTCCTTACGCTCGAGAATATTGAGCACCTAAAAACTTCCTTACACTCGAGAATATTGAGCCTCTAAGAACTTCCTTACGCTCGAGAATATTGAGCACCTAAAAACTCCTTACACTCGAGAATAGTGAGTACCTAAAAACTCCTTACGCTCGAGAATATTAAGCACCTAAAAACTTCCTTACGCTCGAGAACATTGAGCACCTAAAAACTTTCTTATGCTCGAGAATATTGAGATTCTAAGAACTTCCTTACGCTCGAGAATATTGAGCTCCTAAAAACTTTCTTATGCTCGAGAATATTGGGACCTAAAAACTTCCTTACGCCCAAGAATATTGAGCACCTAAAAACTTCCTTACACTCGAGAATATTGAGCCTCTAAGAACTTCCTTACGCTCGAGAATATTGAGCACCTAAAAACTTCCTTACGCTCGAGAATATTGAGCACCTAAAAACTTCCTTACGCCCAAGAATATTGAGCACCTAAAAACTTCCTTACGCTCGAGAATATTGAGCACCCGAATCCTTGCTTCCATAAATTTGCGCAGCTATTAAATTTTAAAACAGAAAGTCCCTTTTGGCGATGATGACTTAAACGTGCTTGAGGAAAATCACGAAATACCGATCTCTCAATGAGCCCAATTTTGACTGAGTCAAAAGCCTTTCCTTGAAGTTGAACCCTGGACGAAGCCTTGAATGCCGTCAGCGTTATCCGGTAGCTTTACAGGTTTGAAGTACGAGTTTAAGTGTATAAACATAAAACTCAATGCAAATTTTCTGTATCTGTAAAAGAAATCCTGACTGACTAACTCATAACCGACGTACGTAACTGGAGACTTGATTTTTCAGGTTACCTTCATTTTATTGTGTTAGCGTCCACAAAGAATATATTTTCTAGGAGGTATAAAA